>JAODPA010074557.1:0-29233 GCA_025585075.1 Nepenthes mirabilis
CGAAAATATTATGGACGTGAATTGTGATATTTAACCATATATACATTAAGTATGTTATCTTGTAAATGCCACGGAAATTATGTTATATGCAATTGTGAATGGATTTGTTATCCGGAAGCTCTAAAACTCTGTTTGGATCATGGTGGTAAAAATTCTGATTTTTCCCCAAGCTTTATATTGAGTTTGCATAAAGTCTTAAGTCATGTGAAAATTTAAGCTTACAAGAATTATGCAAATTATGAGAAATATAAAAAAGGAATTCCATAATATGTTATGTCGATGAATCGTTCTCCCGGAGTGAGAACAATGTTTTATGAATATGGAATTTCCTTGAGAATAAGTAAATGTGAAATTGGACCAACGATTATATTTCAAATGGAAGTATTTGCTGGCATGCCTTAGGATATTACTGTGAAAGTATGAGGACTGCATTTGAGCCACGAGGGAGATGGTGGAATATGTGATAACCCCGTAAATCGGGCTAAAGGTAACTGCTCACCATAGTGTGTTGAATTGTGCAGGTCGTGCTTTAGAATGTGTGGAAGTATACACATTTATTTCCTTGTTCGATCGCACCAGCTGGTAAAGCTTACTGGCCCTGATCCGCAAAGTTAAATGGACTTTCTGCATGTTTTGGAACCTAAAGGAAGAATAAGTAAAATGAAAAAGATAAATAATCTCCAGAAATATATTTATTCATGTTACATGTTTATGCATCTTCATTTTGCTTTTGTATCCTTCCTCTACTTTATTTTGTATATATTATCTATTGCCTTTACTTATATTGCATTTGTTACGCATTTGGCTCACCCTTAATACTTTCTTTCCTCTAGATGAGCACGCCCTTATACCTAATAAAGCTGAGTAGAGCTTAAAAGTTGGATAGGCTGCAAATCTTGAAGGAAAAGCTTTATGAACTTAGTTTTGTGATTTCATATCTAGTGGAACATTTTGTATCATTGTAGATGGTTTTGTATATTGATGTGTGTATATGATGATGACAATATACTCGTAGTATAGTTTCCGCTATGATTGATGAATGTATGTTTTTTCGCAGGTGGTTGTGGTTTATTTGAATACCTAGTGGCATCTTATCTGAACCAACGTCATACCCAAAGTTATAATGTTGGTGCCATATATAGTTTTATAGCTTTTGGATCCTGTGTTTGTGTGTTGTGGATATATGTCTGTTGTACAAGAATTTGTAGATGTTATATTTGTTTGGAGGCCGTTTTACTGCCGGACTTCGATCAAGAAAGTCAGTCCATCACCCCTTCACTATCCGGACTTCTAACCTGCCAATCACATCCCTTTGCACGAAAACTTCTCCTTACCTCTTCTCTATTTTTCTTCTCTCCTTCCATGAAAGTAGTTATGACAAAGCCACCACCTTTTAGAGCACCTTGTCCTCAAGGTGAGGATACCATAGCTTGAGTGAGTGTAAGGGGCTCTTAAGTATTATTTTCATCTAATACACCAATCTATTTAACAAGGATCTCTATAGCCCCTCTTTGACTTATTTTCTAGACCCTTCTGCCCACAATTCATTCATATTCGGATAAAATCTTGCATTTGGTGTCCACCGGCAACAAAGTTTGAATCCCTTCTTCCCTTGCTCCAATCTGCCTTTTCAATGCAGAAACATGAAAAATAGGTTGTATCCTTGCGGTTTGTGAAAGCTCTAATCGGTATGCAACGATTCCTATTTTTTTCTAAAATTTTATAAGGGCTAAAGAATTTAGAGGTAAGCTTTAAATTTTTTCTACAAGATACTGACTTTTGTCGATATGGCTAATCCCCGATTTTGAACATTCTTTTAGACCAATGTTTATCGTATTGCATCTTTATTCGCACCTAGGCCTCAGATTTTCCTTCAATAAGGCTAAAATGTAACCTCAACTTTTAAGCTCCTTTACGGCTGTTATATTCGTCGTGGTCCCATTAATATACTATGCGAATCTAGGTGGAGAGACTCTATAGACCACCTCAAAGGAGGTCACCCCAATTGAGTGTTGATTGGTATTATATCACAGTTCAGTCATAACTAACCATTTTAACCAAGATTTTGATTTATCACTCACACAAAACCTTAAATACTGCTCTAAGCACTTATTCATAATTTCAAATTAGGCATTCGATTGGAGGTGGAAATAAGCACTATAGGTGAGTTTTGTCCCTTGTAGTTTAAACAATTTCTTCCAAAAATGAATTGATAAAAATGGGATCTCTGTCACTAATAATAGTTTCGAGGTTCCAATGCAATCTCACTATGTTGTTAAGAAACAAAATGACAATTTTCGTGGTAGTATATGAGTGCATTAGAGACAAACCAAAATATTGTTATAGCCTAAGAAGTGGGTAGACCCTCAATAAAATCCATTGGTCAATTAAACTAAGGGTGATTAGGAATTGGCAAAGGTTGAAGGAGGGCATATGGTCTAGCAGGATCAATTTTGGTTCCCAAATAAACTCCTTTAAATACTTTCACATGTCCTCCTAAAGGAATTCACCCTAAGCATGACTCAAGGTTTTGTAATAACTCAAATGTCCTTCCACAGGGCCACAACATACTCAATTCATGATTTTTTTAGGGTCAAATCATTCCTAATTACAATATTTTCCTTTCTAAAAGAATCTCATTTTGAAAAGAGTAAGAGTTTACAGATATATTACCGTCTTGAATTTGTTGGATAATCTCCCTGAGGTCCAAGTCTATTCCATAAGATGTGTTGACCTCTTCAAGTCATTCGGGGCTGGGAAATAATAGCATCATGAGTTTTGGTTGGTCAGACTTTCTGGAAAGCACATCTGCAACCATATTCTCTCTGCCCTTTTTGTACTTAATGATGAAATCGTAGCCCAAAAGCTTGACACCCATTTTTGTTGAAATTGAGATCCTACCTTTTGTTCTAAGAGAAACTTTAAACTTTGTTGATCAGGATAAATAGGGCAATAACTTTCCCCTTTAAGGTTTGGCTGAAATATGCTATTGGCAATAGTCCTACATTAAAATAACTCCTATTTCTCCCTCCAAAGCATCACATTCAATGGCAAATTTTTGGATAAAATCAGGTAAATCTTGCACAAAGGGTTTCAGTATGGCCTTTTTAACCTTTGTACATACACAATTTTTTTCTTCAAAAGAGCGGTAAGAGGGCAACAATAAGTCCATAATTATTAATAAACTTTTGCTAACAGCCCTTAAGGCCCAAAAATCTCCTTAATAACTTAATTGTACCCAAAAGTGTCCATTTGCTGAATTTGGCATAGATCCTGTGGACCTATAAGGTGCGTAATACATGTCTTAGGTGCCTCTAGTGTGCTTCAAGGTTAGGCCTATAGATCAATATATTATCAAAGGTTGCTAGAATAAATTTTTGAAGGAAATCTTAAAAATTTTATCCATTAGCCCTTGAAATGTGGTGAGAGAATTAGTTAACCCAAACAGCAAAACTAAAAACTCGTAATGTTTCTCATGAGTTTTAAAGGCAGTTTTTTGAATATATGACTCCTTTATTCTGATATGATGATATTTAGACATTAAATCTAGCTTGGAGAAAATAGTAACTCCATGTAATTTGTCCAATAGTTCATCTATTACCAGTATTAGATACTTATCCTTAATAGTTTGATTGTTAGAGCCGAATAATCCACACACATCCGCCAACTCCCATCAGCCTTCCCAACACATAACATCGGAGAAGAGTAAGGACTCTAGTTATGCCATATGGGCACTGTCTCGAGTAACTCATTACAAACTTCTCAATCTCACTTTTCTAATAATAAGGATAATAATAGGGTCGTACACTGATTGGTTTTGAGTCATTTTTTAGAATGATTTGGTGCTCATACTCTTGAATTAAATGCAACCCTTGGGCTCCTTAAATACCCCTTCAAACTATTGTAATAAATTCTTCACTTCATTAGAAAGATTCTCACAATCTTCTGGTTTCGGATTATCCAAAAGTTTAAATATCACCCCTTTGTTTTCCATGCCAAGAGTTTATGCCAAGCACTCATCTCAACTAGGGTATCTTTAGCAAATTTTAATCCATGAAAGGCCACCTCCCTCCCCTAATGATTAAATTTCATGTGAAGGGTGAAAAAATCTCATATTACTAGCCCTAGTGTGGCTAACCAATGTATTCCTAGCACCACGTCGCAACCTCCTAGCATCAAAGATAAAAAAATCGATCAGGATGAGATTACCTTATAATTGAAGTTCCATACCTGGCTAGGATCATTCTCCCTATACAATGTCTCCATCGACAATCGGTACTAAGATGTTGGTTGGTTCTAGCCTTCATTTAAACTTCTTAGCCAACCCCCAATCTAAGAAGTTATGAGTGCTTTCAAAGTCAATTAAAATCACCTTAAGTATTCCATTGATCTTCCTTATAACCTGCATGGTTTTAAAGTGAGGAGTGCCCTTAATTGAGTGCATTGAAATATCAAGTAACAAGGCCTCTAGGCCCTTAACTTCTTGCGGCTGAAGATTGATGATAGCCCAATCAAGATCATGTCCCTTGAATCCTTTATTTCCATCACTTCTACCACAAAAAAATTAAGAACTAGAACATTTATGTCTCGAGTTCCACTTTTCTTCATAATTATGACACAATCCTTTTTCCCTTCTTTCCCTCATTTGAGCTGAAAGGATGTGGTGAACTATTATTACAGGTTTGGTAGCAACTCAATATGAGCTTGTTGGCCCAGATGGGGAATGATGACTAGATCCTCCAGAAGAAGATATCTGAGCCTTATTAGATCTCTTCAGAGTTGTGATAAACTCCTCTTTGATCCTTGCTATAGCAAACACTTGGTAAATGCTAGCCGGCCCAAGGAGATTTACTAGAAACTGAATCTCGTCCTTAAAACCCCTAAAAAGCATCTTAGCTTTGTTACAGCCAATACATCCCTCAATCAGTTGGAAATAACTTTAAATTGAGTTTTTATATGTTGCCACAGTCGAGTTCACGAAGCTTTTGTAGTTTTCCTATCGGATCATCATAGGTAATGCTCCCATACCTGATGAGTAGGACTCGAGTAAACCTGTTCCACTCATCAAATTATCCAATTATCTGAGCATCTTGGAACCATATTAATGCTTCCCCTTCTATATAAAATAAGGCTATCAGAATTTTTTTATTTTTGGGTGTCAGATAATATTAGAAGCACAACCTAGGCTTAAAAATCCACCTCTCAGGATTATCTCCTTCAAAATGAGGAAAATCAATCCTCACATTCCAATTCATGTACTCCCCAGGTTCTTCACGTCCTGGTGGGAACTGTATCATGGGCAACATCACTGGCTTTTCATCTTGTTCTATTAATAATTGTATCCATGGTGGCTGCCTTGTTGGAATACGTTGGTATATTTCAAATAACAAATGCATATGTTTGATAAGGCCATTCATACTCTTTTGCAAATGTTCAATACATTCATTATTGAGCTAGTCGGAACCATCCAAACATTGATTAATGTGTTGATCCAAGCCCTCCATCCGTAGGTTAGTCGCAGAAATTGATTCTATGTGTTGATTAAAGCTGGTTTCCTTGGCCGTCCAATCGGCTCAGATACCACTTGTTATGGTGATCTTTTTTTCGTTGTTTTCAGGTTGATGGACCAGAGTTGGGAACTTCCAGCTTAAATAAAATGATGAGAAGATAAAAATGGTGGAAAACAATAAGTTGCTCCAATTCAAGAAAAAACAGGTCTCTAAAGTGAAATAGCTAAAAGAGGTAATTTTATTTCATACTCTCTCTTACTGACATCACCCTACTTATAGATAAATTATAAATATAAACTCCAACCTCTTTACTGATCTTTTAACAGAATTCTAGCAAAAGATAAAGGAAAATACCCTCTCATAACAAGAAGATAGTTCCTACCTTTTATTTAATTGCTTGCTGTGCTGCAAATTGACTCTACTAATTCTCGTGAGCAGCTCACGTGCTTGGGAAATGATTGGTTGAAATCATTGTACTGGAAAACTGAATATGATATTTCTCCATTGACCACGCGCCTGATATGGTACCAATTGAACAGTGAGATTATCAACTATCGAAGGACTTATAAGCAGCCACGCCTTCTCCATTTTTCAGGGTTCTCCAGCTGCCACGCACCCTCTTGTGACGCTGCGTCCCTTCACCTTTACTAATTGCTGCATCCCTTCACTGCTACTGCTTCCTTCCTATCAACTTCTTCCCTCAGCACACAGACTTCTCCTTACTTTTTTCCATGTACTTCTCTCTACGTTTCTTATTCTCTTCTCCCATGGAAGTAGCTAAAACACTTTCTAATATAATAAAGTTATGTCCAACTTTAAAATCTTTTACTAACTTGATTTGAGAGTCGTATTAGTTTACCAAGGACCATCATAGGCTATATTCCCATCCAATAAATCCATAAGCCTCTGCCCCTATTGAGTTAGTATACTCGAATGTCCGGGGACCTTGTCCAATTTCGTCCAGTATAAGACTTCGTTACTTTGTTAGTATAATCGTTTTGAGTTATACTCTAATATTCTGTGTGTTTTATACTGAAACTAATACACAATTCTCTAATTCGATATGTAATTTGGGAAGTGAGAAGGGTTGTAAATACTTTTCTGCTTCATTTTCGTCATTCCTATCATAACATAGGATTCTTCCTGAGTCATCTTATTTACATACACCCCAATAGAATGGAGTAGCTCAGAGGAATAATAGGTACTTTATGGAGGTTGCTCAAGCTCTCTTATTCCACATTGGAGTACTAACAACATTTTAGATTAATACAATGTCAATAGCATATTATATTATTAATCGGATGCCATCACTTCTTCAGAAGAAATTCCTTAGTATGAGTTATATCTTGGAAAGCCATAATATTTTCTTCCCATGTAAATTTTTAATTGTATATGTTATATCCGCAATATTTAGCCTCTGGCTAGTCTTTCCAGTATTTTCTTATATCCTCATACTTAGAAGAGGCATCAAAGTTTCTCTCAAAGTTGGAACATTTTCTATTGTTCTCTGATATCACATTTAATGAGTTTAAATGTGTTTATCCCTGTGTTCCTTCAGCAGGTCCTTCTTCGAGTATCCCTCCCAAAGATATTTGATATGTAAGGTTATTCATAAGGTTATATCTCCCACAACGCATTCACATGTCTCTTTGTCTTCCAGTTACTCAAACATATGTTTGTGGTTCTTGTAAGGTGTTTGATTCCTCTTAGAGGGTGGATCTCTTGAATCAACCACTACCGAACAAGTTATTTCAATTATATATACTATTATTCTTGATTAAAGAACCGATTCAAACCTTCCAATCGCACTACAAAAGGGTGGTCGTAGTTGTGTTTAGTACTTATTATCTTATACTAGTGTTTAATCTTCACATCAGGCTTTTATATCCACCTTGACCTCTATTAATATACATTGATCTATATCTAATACTATTTTCTATCCTGGTTGGCAACCGACAATGGAGGAAGAGAAGAATACACTTGAACATAATTACATGTGGGAGCTAGTCACTTTGCCTCCAAAGAAGAAACATTGTAAATAGTTTCATACAGGGAAAGCCAATCCTAATGGTTCTTTAGTTCAGCCAAGTGAACGTCTAGTGGCCAAAGGGTATGCTATATCATATGGTGCGGATTACATTGATATTTATTCCTCTTGTTGCTAAGTTATTTTCTATTAGGCTTATCATTTCATTGGTCTCTAGTCCTCCACTTATCAATGGTCTTTACATCAATTAGATACTAAGAATACCTCCTTACATGGTGGTCTTTAGGATGAGATTTATTTGGACCAACCTTAGGGTGTATTTGATGCATACCTGGATCCGACTTCAAATAGATTCAAATTCGTCTAAATAGTTCGACCCGACTCTATTCACTGAGTCTGAATCCTGCACACCACTAAAGTGAACAAGAAGTCAGTGTGCCGGCGGGATATTGTTTTACCGAAAACACTCTGACGCTCAAATCAGTAAAAAACCTTCAAATCGAGGAAGGTAAACTGATAAGCAAAAGAGAGAGAGAGGGTAGGATGGTCGTGAGTGTTGGCCCGTTGAGAATGTGAGTTTTCGCTTCCTGCTCACAGAAAGCATGTGGAAGTGGTGTCCTGAAAATGTGGAAACTTTAGGAAATGATTCTCAAGCGATTCTCAGAAAGCCAGAGAGGTCTCTTGAAATCTAGAGGCCTTTGATGGGATTGGAAGATGAACGCTTCTGCAGAGAGAAAGATAAGATGAGTCTTTGTTCAAGCTCTGTAAGCGTTTGCGAGTTAGACTATAGGAAGTCTTTCAGGAAGCTTGTTCTGAATATTCTCAAGTTTAGAGAGTGTGTATGAGAGCTTCTGTGTGAGTGTGTTTGTTTGTTGCGAGCATGCGTGTCCGTGTCTTCCAGAACGAAGACCTCAAACTTATATGGACAGTAAGAGAGCCACCTTTTCTGGGAAAGGTGACGTGTTCTTCTGGACTGGCAATGGCGGCCTTCTCTGAATTAGTGGGCTTGACAGGCATGATTTGATGGATCCTTTTCCTTCTGAACAGTGCAACGGATCACCTCATCTCCTTCATGCTTTTGTGACCGTTTTAACTCCAATGTTGGCGCTGAGTTCATTGCCGCCTTTTTGGAAGAAGATCAACTTTTTGGAAAGCGTGTGATCATAAAAGGATCGTTGCTTTTCGTGCACGAGCTCGCTTGTCAAATTGGGCCTGGCCGTAGCAGGTTTATCGCCTTTTTGGACTTGATGCTACAGTACTTCCGGTCAAAGTTCGAGTTGACGGTCTATACACGAGTTTACCGCCTGCTGGTGTCTTGACGGTCAACGCTGGCATTGACCATTTTGGACCTTTCAAGATGTGGGCCTTCGTCTCCTGTTGAGCCGTTATTTGAGTTAACCGTCCAGCAAGCTATTTGGGCCTTCTTTGACCGTGGGCCAGCCTATATTATAGCATACCCATCAGTATTACTCATAGGGAGTCCAAATCTTTTTTGTTGGCTAAAGTCTTTTGGTTACTTATAGATCTAAAATTGTTTTTTCAAAATCAATTGTAGATAAAAGATATCAGAATTTTGCTTTATTTTTTTGGTATTGAGTTGCTAGATGCCGTCATGGCATCTTCCTTTCACAAAGAAAGTACATAGTGGATTTATTTTGAGAAACAAGTATGTTAAATTAAAAATCATGTGACTCTCCAATGAATCCATGAATCAAATTATCACTGACCAATAGGGATGCCTTTAATGAACCAAAATGGTACTGGCGACTAATTAGTAAGCTCAACTATCTTATCGAGACTTGTCCAGATATTACTTTTTCAGCTAGTATTGTTAGCCTGTTCTTGTCTTGAGGCTATGATGTGTGTTACAAGATATATCAAGGGTACAATTCAATGAGACTTGTTGTACAAGAATTATAGTCATACTCAAGTTGAGGGCATCTCTTATGCTAATAGAATTAGATTGCCATAAGATCGGATATTTACCACGGGCTGTTGTGTGTTTGACAAAAGTAACCTTGTGTCATGGAAGAGTGAGAAACAAAATATGATAACTAGGTCAATTATAAAATCACAATATCATCTACTAAAGCATATTACGTGTAAAGTGACATGGTTTCGACAATTATTTAATTCTATTGGGTGTAGGAGTTTCGAACCTTCTTAGCTATGGTGCAATAATGAAACAATCATCCATAATACATGAAATCCATATTTAATAGTGAGGTAGATTGCCATTTTGTTTGTGAAAAATTTCAATAGAGCTTAATTCACATTTATCATATAAGAACTAGAGATGAGTTTACCAACATTTTCACCAATTGGAGTTTAAGTTACATTTGTAGCCAATTGAACATGACTAACACCTGTATTTCAACTTATAGGGGAGCGTTAGAATATTTGTTAGTTTTGGAATAATTGACAAAATATACTCATAGAATATGCCTTAGGATATGTTAAGGAATATTTCTTTGTAATGATAGTTTAGTATTTTTGAAATAAGCAAATAACCCTATACATGTATGTGAATATAACTAGTATGAAGTTTTCTCATCTCTTTTTGTGTAATGAGTTTACCACAATAAATGAATAATATTGGGGAATAAATTTTGAAGGCATGTAAATTAGGGAAGGCTTCAGTTGTAGCGATTAAACAAGAATTCAACAGAAAGATCAGCCACATTTTACCATAATGCACATGTGATCAACATTAAAGTTATTTCCCATGGTAATGTTGAATGGAAGTTGCATATAATTTTTGGAAATGTGATGTATGCTTTAGTAATGTAAAGCGCCCACATAATGTTGTTGCTTCACTATGTAGACCCTGGACCTTGTGCCAACTCAAATGTTTATCTCTTTTTCATAACTTGAATGAGCTTCTACTTGATGATTCACCAAAATCTATAAGTATCATAATCTGGTAAATATTCAAAAACATGCACTCAGTCATAATGGGCAAGCATTCAGCAAAACAAAGAGTTGAGAGAGTGTTAGTCGCAATCTCTTCCCTTATGATAAATTCCTTCATCGAATTACCCAATTGAAGGTTTGCACATAATGATATATGATAGAAAACACAGGTCTTCTTTGTATTTCCGAGATCAGTCAGTGTAATCCCCAGCAATTTCACATGTACCATAATCATTTTCAGTTCAACCTTACAAAACTCACCATTCCATATTTCAAGCTAAAGGTGTACGAGTTACCATCTGGTTAGTCAATGAGTGAGGCATGCCCAAACTGGATCACTATTCTTGTCATTGATTCCAAAAGACTTCAGATTGCTCAGCGCATGAACAAGGTCCCCACTGGGCTATTTAGCAACCACACAACATCTCCTTTAGACAAAATCCACTTCAAACCACCATTACTCCTTACAAGCACTAGTAGCACTGGAGAGTTACGAGACTAAAATCAAAATGATATGTCACAAACAGCCCACCTATGCACTTTACATGGTAAAACACAGACCACTATGCAATGAATTACCATTAGTATAAGGAGACAACAAAACATTGAATTAGAATTACCATCACTATTAACTGTCAAAATATTATTCGACTTTGCAACCTCTGTGGGAATCAACCTTGAAGGCGAGTCTTGAAAGGGCAAAGGGTACAATGGGGGCAACCAATCAAGTGAGAAAAATGAAAGCTCAGACAAGGATTGAGAATGGTCCATGATAGAAATTTTGTGAAACTAGATGCCACATAAATGACCTGGTCACTAGAGTTTGGGAGTAAGGCAAAATGGATGGGATTTGAGGGTGAGAAGTCAATATGCCTAACCTTACAGTAGTTGAAACCAGAGATTTGGAAATTTGGTGACCTTTGTTAAATTTATGAACAGATTTGTGACATCAGTTGAGATATATCAAAGTCATTGGTTGATAATAGCTGTTGTTTAGAGATTAGAGATGGTGAAGACCCAAATGGGATTTGAAGTTCATGAATTGAATCTACACTACCCTTTTTAGAATTGCCCCTTTTTCATTTAAATCCAATATAAACAACACAAATGTAATGCCTGATAGCAAATCAAATCCCTTAAATCCAAAAAAAAAAAAAAAAAAAACTTTACCCTTAATCTGGTGTCGCTTTCATATATGAACCCATAACAAATAAAATACAACTACATTAGTAAAGAATATGAACAATTAATTGAAACCCAATAATTTTATAAGTTCTAAGTTCTAATTTAAAAAAAAAAACTTCCACACTTCCATAAAATTGGCGGACATCAGAGAAAAAAAGAGACAACAAAAAGAATTAGAAATTAGCATTTTTGTTTGTTGGAATCAAAAAAGGAATCTGTTATGTTCTGATTTTAAAATTTTATTTTGAATATTTCAATTCAATAAATTTATATTCTCCATTAAGAATGAACTAGCAATTACATCAGAATAGAGGTAAGGCCGGGACCAATGGTTTCCACTCAAATTTCTCTCATCTCCATGAGTGTAAGGAAAGGAGATGGAGAGGGAGAAGGAAATTTTGTAATGTGATTACGCCATCATGTGTTGGAACTTTAGCAAAGTAAAATAGCATAACTTGTAACAAAAAAAAAAAAAAAAGGAGAATAATTGAGTTTCCCACTATCATCATAATCACAAAGACATCAAGAGCAACCATTTTCCTCGGTAACTTAGTTGTCCATAGCATTATCATTGTTCTTTGTCAACAGTAGTAGACATGCTTACCATAGTCTCTTCTGAAGGTAAGCACTTATCCAGACAAATCAAAAAATGGCATCATCAATCTAAAGGCACTTCTATAGCACATTAGACAAACCAGACATTTGAGGTTACATAATTGTCTGCTTTGACTTAAAGGTTCCCTCATTCGCATTCAAGAACTCAATGAAAACAATTGCTATAGTTCAAACTACCCTTACGTTACAGTAATCTTCTACACTATGTGAAAATTCGTACAACTTCCAACTTATACCACTCTTAGGCATAAACATCATTCTTCCACAAGTTTTGCTAATGATGCAGGGCCCAAGGGACCAATATAAGTACAAATAGAGCCATGTTACAATCATAAAATTTCTAACAAGTTCATAGTAAGGTAATGCAAGACTCAAACTAGAAAGTACGTAGATCATGATGCACAGTTCACTTGCATCTGTATTTTGTACAACACAAAACACAACACTACACCCAACATAAGATCTTAATCTCATCAATGAATTTGGTGAATAGTTCTTAACTTACTTCAACAATAGCATTTTGAAAAGAAAAGCTTTATTTCAATCAAACACACAATCATGTCATCTGCAATATGCAATATAGAAGAAAATGCATGTCCATGCACTCTCCAACAAGAAATGTTCATCATAAAGCAATGAACAAATTAGGGAGGAGGCTTATTAGGCCAGCCGTTCTTATTTTATGTATCTTGGGAAGACGTACCATGAAAATACATTCATGTCTCTACTGGTGAAGGAAACATAAAGAACAAATGCAATCAACTCTACAAGTAAATCACTGCATAAGAGAACAAGAAAATATGGAACATAAAACGATATGGCAATAGGAAAACATTTCTTTCTACTTCTCACAATAGGTGTTTTGATGATTTTAGCTTCCAATGATGATAGTTATGATCATCTTTGAGATTTTCACAACAATGGGTTATCGGCCAAACTGATAACTTTTTTTGTTATAAGTTGTCTCTTAGACAAATCAGTACCCCATCATCCCCCTTGTCTAAGCAGCAGGTAAATCAAAGGTCCGTGCATTGATGTAAGTCAAGTATCACAACGAACAAATCAATTTACCACAAACAGGTGCAAAGTAAGTATTTCACCAACATCACCAATGATATAAACATTCCTCACTATTAGCTACCTCAATCTTAACATCACGAGACAACATCATTGATGAAAATATTGGCCAATACAATACTTATCGATCGATATGTATTGGCATTGAGATTCTCAATACTAATATTTTCCAATATAACAACACTATCATGATATATTTCTATATCAGCCGATGTGGTCGATATTATCCGGTCAGCTTATAATTTTTAAATTTTTTTTACCCAATATATTCAATATCGATACGACTATGGCCGATACCGGTAACGATATTTTCATTCATGGGTAACATTTGGTCCTCGTTTATGATGCATATTCTGAACATCCAAACTCAATATCTAAAAAATAAAATTTAGCAAAATAAGACTTGCAATCAAGTCTAGCCATCAAACAACTCAATCCAAAAATCAAATACAAACCAACATAATATTCCTCCACACAACATTTCTTTCTATGGCCTGTTTTCAGTCAACCAAACAAGACTAATAGCTTTTTTTAAATTCTCATCCTTCCTGTAATTTCAATCCATTTTAGTAATTTTGGAACAAAAATATTGACTTGTTTCACCTCTATTGTTTAGATAGCTGTTTTTCCAGCTAGTGTTTGAATCAAACATCTTGGATTAAAAAAATTGAGCAAAAATTGAACCACCAAAGTCCAATTAGTGTAAATGAACAAGAAAATAAAGTATGGATGGACAATAAAATGAAATGACAATCCTTCTACCAGCTCACACTAGTTACATTGATGATTTTGGCTTCCAATGATGATATCAATGATTGTCTTGGGATTTAAACATGTATAGAACAAGTTTTAAATTTTAAAATTTAATTATAATTAATTAAATTAAAATAAATAAAACTGATATCAAATGAAGAAATATTGGGTCAAAATCAATTTTGAATTGAGTAATATCAAATTGATTGACACTTGAACGACGCCCGACGCACACAAATGCATGTTTTGGATCGAGGGGTCATGCTTGACTGATATTTGACTGGAGCTTGAGCGCGTTTTCCAGATCGCTCATACTTGATGCACGCTCGAGAGACACTTAAATGCGTTGTGGCAGAATGTCGGCACCTAACGCGGGCCCAAGGTGACGTTAGTGCGCCACTGTTTCGTGGCAGCGCCCGATACGCACCTGACAAGCGCACGTGCCAATCTATTAAACATGTCATGTCCAACTGATTTTCAGTCAAGTTTTGAGAGAAGAGAGAAAGCTAGATAATGCCAATTGAAGTGATTTCAAAAAAAAATTTCGTAAATTTAAAATTAAGACAAGTACATCCCAAGCATTCTGTTCTTTATTGTTGATATTTCTCTACATCATTGAGCATTTATTATTCGAAATACTTATACATGACGCATTTTCATAACTGAATTGTTTAAATTTCACATGCATGAACCCTCACTTTCACTCTTTAATATTTTTTGTAAAAATCAGATTCTTAGTTTATGTACATTTGTTTGCCAAGTTATTTCTCCACAAATATGTTTATGTATGTGTTGAGAATCTAGTTTAATACTTTAATTTGTTATGAATTTTGTATATAATATTCTTGCATATTTGAAACCGCTAAGTATATGTTTTGCATGTTCAGGAATTGTATAAATATGTCCTTGCATGCATGTCATTAGAAGTGAAATGTAGAAACTCAACAATGTTACTGATTTTTCTGCAACTTTAATTGAAAATCTTATAATATGACATTACAGGTTTTAAATTAAGCATGTTCAAATTTTTGTAGAAAATTAAAGCATTGCATGATGAGTAATTGAAATAATTTGAAGGAAAAAACTCTATGATTTATGAAGGAATTAAAAATATTTTTTCTAGGATGAGAAAATACAAAATTATATGTAATTGTATAGAATTTTCCTATGTTTTTGCATTGAATCATTGCAAGAAAATCAATAGTGGTATATTACCGTATGTCTTGGTATATTATAGTGGCAATCAATATTTAAACCTATCATCCACAAGTCAAAGCGACATTCAGCCCTGTCTACAATGTTATAGCATGACAACTTATCTACATGTTTTGAATAGTAGCGTAAGGCCTTTAATTGTATAGAAACAAATATAACCTTGATTTCGATTATCCACTCCTTAATCGCTCAGGCCCTACTGGTCATTGATCCACAAGAATTAGCATTTTTGAACAAAATTTACATGGCACGTTTTGATTAAGAACCAAAAAGAAAAATTTGAAAGCTATGCATATTTGTTATGGAAATTCTTGACATTACTTCTAAATTTGATCCATTCTTCCTTTTAGCATGTTTTAATATAAATTGTAAGTTTAATTATGTACCTATATATCTTATTGAACTTTCGACTTACTCTTTTTTTTGTTTTTCACTAACCTCCTTCAAGCTGGCAGGCTAAAAAATTTGCAGAAAGGTAGGATTGATGGAAGAGTTGTACAAAAACAACAGAATTAGGAATGTGGATAGTTTTGATGTTGTAATTGTCTCAAAATAGTAGTTTTAAAACATTTAGTTTTATGGTTGAGCGATTCCGTATTAACTTAGTTATGATGACGTATTGTCATTGGTATTGTTGGACTTTGATTACTTTTTTAGTAGTTCAGGTGAATACTCTGAGTCTGTTTAAACATATCTCCTTACGTATGATTCGAAATCATGGTAAAGTTGGTGTTCAAAGCCACTTTCGAGCGTGGCATATTTTGGGTCCCGTGTTTGATTATTTAATTTATTTTTGAGTCGGTTGTAATATTGATTTGTCATTCACGTCCAACGTCATTTAGGATTATTAATTGTTAATTGAATGATGTCATCAATTATTATTGTCGGATCCGGAAGAGGACGTGACAAAACAACAATCAGTGCTTGACGAATTGCCAATCTTTTTCAATGCTAGCTATCTCTTTCATCCAGCAAGTGCCTCATCACCTCCGATCCCAATATGCCAGGTAACTAGAGGCATATACATGAGGTGCAATTAGATGTAACAGTAAGAAAATTATCTTATCGTAAAGTGGTACAAAATAAGTTTTTCACCAAGATCACTGAAGATATAGAAAACTCCTCACTATTATCTAATTAAGTCTACATATCATATGATAACATCGAGTCCTGATTTGTGAGGCAATTTCTTAACTTTAATATTAAAATCTATAGAAGTCAAAAAATTAAGACTTCCAATCAAGTCTAAGCATTAAACTATTGAGTACAATAATAGACTATACACCGACCTATATCTTACTCCTTAGGGCTTCTCTTTAGTGGATTGCTTTAACTGAGCAAATAGGAGTATATTTAGTTGAATTTTTTTCCAAGTTTCCATCTGTATAACGGTAGTAAAATCCAAACCCGAAAGACAAATTAGCAAATATTTTAGCTTCCAATGAGGAAGTTTTGATGTGTATTAATGATTTTAGGTTCCAATGATAATCATGGTCTTCTTTAGGATTTTGACAACAATAGTTTCTAAGCCAAATTCCTAATATTCTCTGTTACAAGATGCCACTTCAATCCAACAAGGACCCCATCATTTTAATTCACAAAACAGTGGGTAATTTGAGAGTGCAATAAGGTAAGCAATTTACAGCAAAATGGGGCAATTAGGTTTTCACCACCGTCACCAAAGATATTGAAAATAATTCACAATTAGCCAGTTCAATTTTCACCACATGAGGTAACGTAGTCCTAATTTATGAGGCAAATTTTGAACTTTAATCTTCAAAATCTACAAAACTGGTTAGAAAACTAACGCTTCTAAGAAAATTTGAGCATCATACAACTAACCATAGAAGTAAAATAAAGCCATGCCTATATCTTCTTCCATATGGCTTTATCTCTCTACGGCTCACTTTTACTTAACCATTGGCTAAATTTTTTTTGTTTTTTTCCATCCTTATAACAATTAGAAAAATCCAACCCCCAAAGTCTAATTAGCATAACTAAACAAGAAAATAGAGAAGTGGAACATCAATGATATGCAATAGAGAAACATACTTCTATCTATCTTCTCATTTTTAACAAGCAATTGATTCTCTCTCTACCTTCCTAGTGGATTGATGATTTTAGCTTCCAATAATAGTAGCTATGATCATCTTTGGGATTTCGACAAAAATGTGTTCTTGGCCATACTGCTAATCTTTTTCACCATCAATTGTCTTTTTAAATCAAACAAGTTCCCTATCATCTCCCGTCACTAAATGGCAAATAATTTAGAGGAACATGCAAGGATCTAATGCGATGTCATAGTACGCAGATAAATTTACTGTAAGTTTGCTCATAAGTGTTTCACCAACATTACCTAATATATAGAAGGTTCCTTCTATTAGATAGTTTTGCCTTCACATCTAGAGGGAAAAACATGATTTGCAAGTCTACACTCCTTCATGCTCAACATCACCAAAAGAAAAAAAGAGAATAAGAATTCCATCATGTTAGCATCAAAGGAATAACTACAAAATACAAGCCTAGATCTTTCTCCTTATAGCTTCTACTCTAAGGCTTTCTTTCACTCAACCCTTGGATGAAAATAACAGTATCAATATCGATCGTAATTATATCGGTATTGAACATATCGTGCAATAAATATCAATATTTGATATATTTGACGGAAAAAAATTTATGAAAATTATAAGTTGAGAAAGTTATATCGACCGATATATCGGCTGTATCAAACGACACAAAAACATAACGCAATATTGTTGCAATTTAGAAAAATATTAGTATCTAGGGGCATCAATAACAATATATAAGCCGATATGTATCGCATTAGTCAATATTTGTATGAATGACTTGACTAGATAGAAGTGTGAGCTGAGTTTTCCAAATTTGCATCCTCATAACATTGAGAAAAATCCAACCATCAAAGTCAAATTATCATAAGAAAACAAGAAAATAAAGAAGTTGATTATAAAATGCTCAGCTATAAGAAAACTCCCAAAGGGGGGCAAATACATATTTCACCAGCATTGTCTAGCTATAGAAAATTCCTAGTTGTTAGTCAATTCAATTTCAAATAAGATGATAACACCCGGTCTTAATATGTAAGGCAAATTCCAAATGTCAATGCTTAAAATCCACAAAGAAGTGAGAAAAAATAAGACTTCCAACTAAGTCTAGAAATTAAAGGACTACGCACAGTAAGATATGCAGACCTACCTAGATCTTCTTCCTTATAACTTCTTTCTTTTTATGGCTTCCCTTTACTTGACCACAAAGAACTATCAGTGGAACTTTTTTTTTTTTCAAGTCTTCATCCTTATAACTATAAACAAAATCCGACACACATAAAATTTTGCATATGAGAACAAGAAAATAAAGTATTAGAATGGAAAATGATATTACAATAGGAAAACATAAGTTTTTTCTACCTTCTCATACTAGATGGATTCATGATTTTAGCTTCCAATGATGATAATTGTAATCAACTTCCGGAGTTTTACAATAATGGTTATTAGGCAAACTGCTAATCTTTTTCTCTGCCAACTGCCTCTTCAATCCAATGTGTGCTCCATCATCTTCCTTCTCAAGAAAGTGGGAAAGATTTACCTGCATACACTAATGTAGCCTGATATCATGGTAAGGAAAGCAATTTATTGCAAAATGGTACACTTAAATTTTTTGTCAACATCACCAAAAATATAGAAAAATCCTCTCCATTAGCTAGTTAAGTCTTCACATCAATGTGTTTGTTGGTTTAGAAAATTCTAATGTATTGTTGATGTTTAAGCAACCAATAATTTTAAGCAAGTTCATCTTAAATTTATCAAGTTTATCATGGTAAATGTTAGGTTAACGAAATTTACATGGAAGATATAAAAAGGCCATTACAAAATTCATCTAAATTTGTGTTGGAAGAATGACTGGGAGTATGTGCTGAGTGGGAAGATTGACCAAGAATATATCGGGAAGATATATGTGAATAAATGAAGATGTTTACTAAGATGTGCTAAATTGGAAGATTGTATGAGAGAAGATCTAGAAGGTGAACATTTGAAGATATTTTTCGAAAGATTTATGTGTGTATTTAGTGAATAAATGAAAATATTCTAATCTGATGGTTAGGAGGATTTTTTGCCTAATTGATAGTTTCATATTCTTGTGTATAGCTCTATAAGAGGAATCGTGTATAGTGTTTTTTTCAAATTAATTCAAATTTGGCATCCAAGTAATCTTTCCACGTAATATTAAAGCCAAAACAGTTCTTCCCACATAACCCTTACAACCACCTACTCCCATTGCATAACCCTAGTTGCCACCTTCAAGACCTTTTCAGTAATAAAAGGAGACACAACTTTTGTGGTATGAGTTTAATGTCTGTTGTGACCAAATTATGCTTTGGCATCTTAAACTACGACATCCTAGTTTTTCATATCTCAAAAATTTATTTTCTACTTCATTTAAGAATTTGGATTGTTTATCGTTTCAATGTGGAAGTTGTGTTTTAACAAAAGTCATCGTACTACTTACATTTCAAAACCCTATCAAGCATTAAAACCATTCTATATAAATCATAGTGAAATTTGGGCACTTCAAAAAGTAGAACTTCATTTGGGAAAAGGTGGTTTATGACCTTTGTTGATGAACACACACGATTATGTTGGGTTTATTTGATGAGTGAAAATTTTTGACATAGAAAAATTGTTTAAAGAGTTCTATACGATAATTTAAAATCAGCTTCAAACAAAAACTAGTATCCTTCCTGCTAACAATAAGGCATGAAAGAATGGTATTCAACATCAATCTACATGTATCAACATCTCTAAACAAAATAGAATTACTGAAAGAAAAATAAACACCTTCATGACATAACTCATGCAATCATGTTTTCTATACATATTTTGTAATATTTCATGGGGCGATGCAATTTTAACAGCTTCATTTTTTTATTCATAGAATAACTACCTATGTACTCCATTCCAACACACCCGTGGGCAATTTCAAAATTTTCAATACATGGAGAATTCATGCAAATATTCCAATCAAGGTATTACACAGCATAGTTTTGTTATCTCCTCAACCAATCTCGGTCAAAACATAATCCTTAAGCTGAAAAATGTACTTTCATTGATTATGCACCAAATGAGGGGTATAATGGATGTAAAACTTTGGAAATCAACATTTATTTGGAAAAAAGTCTCTCCTGGGGGAGACAGAAAAAATGAAGACAATTCTTAAGTTACTAATTCGCTTCCTAGCCCTATTATAGATTCGATATTTCAACTGTATGTTTTGCCAAACATTGAATATCACAAATAGGGGGGGGGGGGAATACTACAATCATATAATGAGTTTTTTGGTTTACAAGTGGGAAGGAAGAAATCAGAAGGCCAAACACTCGTCTACTATTCCAATACAAGACCAATCATTGAAAAGATGTATGCACTTAAAAGAAGTGAGACGCGCGTGAGAGAATTTACCAAGGGATAAGAGGAGAGTAGTGTGTAAATGAGCATTTACAACTAAATTTAAGACTGATGGTAGCAAAAAGAGATGTAAGGAAAGACTCTTGGCAAAAGGTCTCACATAAACCTACCGAATAGAATGCCAAGAAACCTTCACTCACTAGCCAAAATAAAATCCATGTGTCCTATTATCTTTGGCTATGAATTTAAATGGGCCCATGCAATAGTTAGATATATTTTTTTAAAAAAAAAATAAAGCATTCTCAAATGAAGACCAAAAAGAAGTGTTTAACCTGGTTTTGATGGAAGGCATGGTAAAGATAAACTTTGTACTCTCAAGAAGTCATATACAGTCCCAAACAATATCCGAAAGCATGGTTTAAATGCTTTGGGACAATTGTGAGGATCAAAGTTTGTCAAAGCGAGAAGGCCATAACATGTTCTACAAGCATTCAATAAATAATAAAATTACAAAAGAACAGAGAACAAAATATCAAATGAGAAGACATTGATAGTGAGGAAAAGGCTTAGGTTGGCCTAGATTCGTAATCTGTGTCCAAGCACAATTCTACTTGTTCATCGACAATAGCTTGCTGACCATCTTCTTGCTTTGGGTAGATAGAGCTTCGCAATCTCTTAGGGGATTTGGTCTACTATGGTCACTTGCCAAGAGATCTCAATTGTCTATAAATAATATTATCTTGACAAGTAATTATATTGCTGAGTTGGTATTTCAAGGTCAAAGATCTCAGTCCATTGAAGTATTTCCTCAATGTGGACTTTGCTAGATTTGATAGGAACATATTTGTGTTAGCTAAGACAACTATGTATTCGGTCTACTTGATGAAACAAGACTACTCGGCTGCAAAGATCCTAAAACACCAATTGAGCTCAACATGAAATTACAACCTATCAAGTTCAAAAACTGGTAAATAGGGAACACTATCAAAGACTTGTTGAAAGACTAATTCATTTGTCTCATACATGCCCGGACATAGCCTGCAATAAGTATGGTAGGTCAATTCATGCATTCACCTGAACACTTTGAAACTACTCAAAGGAATCTAAAGAACTTGAAGAGAACTCTTAGAAAGGGACTGTTATATCAAAAGTACGTGTAACTACAATTAGAAATCCAAATTGATGCAGACTGGGCTAAAAGCGTTACTGACAAAAGATCATCTTCTAGATCACTAGCCCAAAGATTTGTTAAGTAATGTGGATTTAAAAACTATTAGAAGAAATAAATGCATTCAACCCTTCACCAATTAAGTTATATTGCGACAATAAATCATCTGCTATTTGAATTCCTCACAATCTAGTCCTTTATGACAAAAACAAATATATGGAAGTAGACAAGCAATTTATCAAGGAAAAAATCGAGAATGGACTGATTTATATGCCATTTGTTCCAATCACAAATCAGATTTGCTAACATACTTACCAAGGGCTACCAGAAAAAGATTTGAAAGTTTGATTGGCAAGCTGACTATGGAAGATATCTTCAAGCAAGCTTGAAGGGGAGAATTGGAAGAATGACCACGAGATGTGCAGAGTTGGAAGATTAGCTGAGAGAAAATCTGGAAGACTTGAGTGAATAAATAAAGATATTTGCTAGGATACGCTGAGTTGGAAGATTAGCCAAGAGATGATCAGGAAAATCCAAATATTCTGTGTGAATAAATTAAGATAGTTGCTGGAAGATTTGTGTGTATATTTAGTGAATAAATGAAAATACCCCAGGTTCTAAACAAATTTTTAAGCTAATTGATAGTTTATTATTCTTGTGTAGAGCTCTATAAGATGAATCATGAATAATTTTTCAAATTAATTCAAATTCAAAATCTAAATATTCTAACCTATCATCATATTAGTAGCACCAAAGTCATCTCATAAACTGTTGGGTTGAATTGTTATTCTATAGTTCTTAATGATTGAGATGAATGCTGCAACAAGCCCCAGGAGATACAGACGACCTATAGAAACCGGATAGCAAGTTCAATTTCTCTAATATTTATCCTCGTGAAGGCTATAAATGTTTAGCACTGGTATTATCACCCAACCACTTAAGCAGAATTGTACAGTTTAACTCAAATTTGATGCATGAAATTGCTAGATAGAGGGAAGATAGAAGGAAAAGAACAACAATACTACAAGATAAACCAATGTACATGGAAATGGGTTGCAATGGGAATTGTGGCACTCTTTTATTCCAACCATTTATGCAAAAATCCATTGGCAATCTTCTTCTTTTTTCTGACTCTTTTCCTGTTTTGATTTAAAACAAAAGCAAATTTGAAAACCTTTCACGTTAAGCTTACAATGATTCACCAACCAAGAAAATACATCAAGAGACCCCTATCTATAGATGAAATAGATCCCACTTTGTGTTCATAGTAATCTGATTCATCAAATTTAGTAGATATCTGAAAGGGTTCTTGATTTCAAAAAAGCTAAAAAGAAATGTAGTTGGTACATTTAGTAGTAAAGCCATATCAGCAAAATACAACACTGATGACAAATGAGGGATAGTTATATCTTATCTGTGATACTAGTTGATAGTGGACATATTCTTTCGTCTAACCAAAAAAATTTGAAATCTTGAGAAATAGTCTGCTAAAAATCCCCAAAGCTATCTTTTGTTGTTTTAAGACATCAAAATTCAGGTAATTTCTATTTCAAAAATCAAAAATATTTGGCATGCTGCACTGCAGAAGGAGTAGACAATTAAAAAATATTGATTTTTGCTAGCATTCACTATAAGTAGAATACTAGCTTTAATTTGAATATTAATGGCACGTTTAATTATTAGAATAAAATAGGGTGAAAATAGAATAGTTATTTTCTAAAAATAGAATAAGATAGAAATAAAATTAAAAATTTCTATTCCCATATTTGGTTGTTGGAATAAAATAATATGGGAATTAGTATTCGAATATTTGGTATATAGAATAGTATGAGGAATAACGTGAGAATTTGTCGTAATATTCGGTAGATCGAACATTTGGGTACGCCTAGTTAATGGACGGCCTAGAGGTGCACCCGCAAAGGAGTTACTTAGAGATGCATCCAGTAAAGGGGCGGCTTAGAGGCGCAATTGTAGATTGTACAGTTGTCTAAGTATTACTGGGGTGCTCTAAAGGGCAGGTTACTTGAATGGAAGATCTCCTGGAGGGAGAGCCTTTCTTTGATAGATTCCTGGAGAGATTAGGTGGAATGTTTCCTAAAATAATTGATAGTCAGGCCTTCCTTCTAGGTCTTCTCTTTTATGGATTTTTCTCCTCTTCCCAGTCTCTTCTCCTCTCCCCATAGGAATGAAGGGGTATTTAAAGAGGTAAAGGGCAGTTCGATTATTCCTATCCAGTGACAATCGCCCATGAACAGGATAAGACAGTTGTATTGACCAGTTAGTTATGGCAGGTTGCTTCCATGTGCGAAAAGTGGGTGGTTGCACACGGCAGTTATTTTGCAGAGATTTATCCAACCAGTTATAGTGAGTTGTATTATGGGCTCGCTTTTTGGGCTGGAATTGTCGAGCCGCTAAACTGAATCAGCAAGGGCTATTGAGTGGGGCCTGCTTGGACGTTTCCTGGGCCTTGATTTCATTCGTGGACCTTCTTCCTGGGTCGAGTTTACCGAACCCATCAATATATATATTATATTAATATATTATTTTATATTAAACTTTCCATTTTCCCTTTCTGTTTTCCCTTCTTATTCCCCGTCTCTATTTTCCTTTACCCTACAACACCACTAAGGGCAAACAATCGGCGCCACTCCTACTGCCACTGTCAACCATCGACAATTATCGGTTTCAACAGTCACTGTTGGAGGAACCAATTGCGAGTGCCGGCAACCAGTAACCCTTCGACGTAAGTATTGACGCAAAAATAAGCAACTGATCATTTCGGCCGGAAAAGAAAGGCCGAATCTGGGCGACTGATGACGGATTCAGTAGAAAATGACTATACTGGCAGCAAACGGTGGTAGGTTCCATAGATTTGCAATCAACCGTTCACACCATCACCGATTTTGCAATTTGTTGTCATTGCAATATTGAATCTGAGTGGCCGAGCGAAAACAATTGAAGCAGTTCGATCGAAAGAATGCAGTGAGGGAGGCAGAGTTTCAAGGGAGAGAAATGTCATGGCGGCCGGCTAGCCCATAGAAAAGGAAAGGGCATTTTGGAAACAAAAAATACAAGATGCCAGAATAGTTATTTTCAGATACATGAAAATAAAAAAATACCTAACAAAATGTGGTATTTTTTATTCCATGAGATAAATATTCCTTTAAAAATATTTATTCCGTATTAAAATGAAACCAAACAGTGGAATATTTTTTTCACTGAAAATAAGGTGGGAGTAGAATTTCTATTTCCACTAACCAAAAATACCATGAGCCTTTATTTTTGTGTTTTTCTAAATTCACACCACCTCAATCTCGATATATCTCTTCAAAAATATGAAGTTTCTAGCGTTTACTACTCTGTCAAATATGCCAAGGGAATCAAGGACTAACCATCAACATCACAAAGGGACGAGGAAAATAGAAAAATAAGATGTTTCCATACCTGCCAAGTCGGTTATGCATGATGAATGAAGGTACATACAGAATATCGTTAGCCCTAGCAATTGTCTCCAAATGATAGTTTCTCGGTAGTTGAAAACAATTGTTATTAGTGTCACTAAAATTTAAAATTTGAAATTTTATATATTACAATCATTAATCCTATCCTTATAAACGGTTGAAAGAGCAAAAGTTGTATATTTTGAGGAAGATCTAATTTGTAGATTTTTCCCAAAATCAATATGCACTAAGTCTATCAAAATGAGGAATATTTCAAATAAGTAAAAACGAAAAAGGCAAAGGAGAAGGTATACATAAGAAAGGGAAAACTCACAAATGGTAGTTAACAATCCTCAGCAACGCGCTTTAGCAGTTCAACTTCTACAAATATTATTCTAGCGATAAATTGAGCCCCAGTAACAACTCACAGACTTAAAATTGAAGAAAAGAAATAAAAAGTTTAGACATAAGAGAAAAACAAAATTAGCTACCTAAGCTGGTAAGATCAATTGGGTCCATCCAAGGGACCAAGGATCAAATCCACCCACATTAAATTGTTCAGGTTTTAGGGCAAGTACGGCAGGTGAAACATCATTGTAGCCAAAGGCCAGTAGACCAACACCAATGGAACCCCACCCACCACCCAAAAATAAAAGCAAAATGTAAAAAAATTGAAATGCCATGCCGAATGAAATCTGCAAGACTTCATTTGCCGAAAACAATATGTCAATGAATCCATTTAGTAGAATTAGTACTTCATCTTAATGGTATATAAATTTCCCTGCAAGAATTCATCCACACACCTATATGAGTCGGAAGATATGCAATATCAATTAATCACTTTCACAACCTCATCTCTCCATTTAAGCCCCCTCTGAGCATTTCAACAGCATTCAATCAAAATTTGTGGTGACTTCCAAGCAATGCCTATCATAATACTAATGACATATTACATGTTCATAAAATTGCAGCAAGCCAACTGCAATATAATAAAAATTTTTAATGGTCATGATTACTAAATTGATATAGAGCAATAAGGTAAAATATTATAGTTGGCAGAGGTCACCTTCCCCTCCAACCTACCTGAGTAACAAAAAACAATTGCCTGAAGTTCTTTCTTGACGAGTGATACGCCAACCAATATGCCATTCATTTACAATCATGAGGGATGAAGTGGAGAAATAAAAGTTAATTAATGCTATAATTTGAGAAGTTGGTAAATGAGAAGGCAACAATTCAACTCAAATGGATCCCACAATAAAAAGAAATAGCACATTCAAGAAGCCGGGATGAAGTGGAGAAATAAATGTTAATTAACGTTATAGTTTGAGAAGTTGGAACCCTTCTATAAATTTGAAAGTTGGATCTATCCCACCAAGTAATTGACCGATAATGCTACATGATGGTCTCGTAAAATCAAAAAGAAAACAAAGAAAACCTACACCTATGGCAAAATGAAAATACCTAAAATTAATATTTTCATCAAAATATTCCTTCAGAATGAAAATTTCTACTAAGCAAAATTACTAAACGGGAACTCAATAGAGTACATTAAACAGTCAACTCATTGGCATAATTATAACAAAAATTAACTACACAAAATGGGAACTTACAAAATATAAACAACTAGCCTAATATTTCTCAGTGGAATAACAAATTGATAAATCAGTCTTGCCCAATTTTACAAATTGAAAACTTCATGAGCTACATATTTAGTTGGTGTAACGACTAAAAAGGAACCCCACCAATTACTAAAGGCATGAAAATGACATAGTAGCAAATAAAAGTATGTACCTAATGATGATGGACATTCTCGAACACGAACATTCTGGAAAGTGGATGGAGAATAGGAGTCTCAAACTATAGCACTGTGTAGACTGCGTTGCACTTCCTCCTTTTATTGACAGCAAACAATAAAAATCTTCCAGTTTGTCAAAGGGATAAGAATAAAGCAAGCAAGTTTAGATTTACCTGGCAAGTTTCTCCCAATAGATCCTAACATTGTTTTTTACATTTGCAAGTTGAATTTGACTCTGGATTTTCGATCACCACCAGGACAAAAAGGTTGCTGGAATCTTGTTAATAGGAGATGAAAGATTGATGGAGTTCTGTGGTCCTGGTGGTGTTGATTGATGTTCTAGAAGCCTATATTCTTGGGCCATCCACGAAGAGCACACATTCAACGCTCTTCTGGCATTTCTGAAAGCGTGAAGTCTTCTATTAGGAGAAACTGAAGATCACCGAGTTGAGGAATAACGCGGGAAGAGACTGGAAAGAATTCGAATCGCCGCACAGAGTTGCTTAGATTTCCTTTACATTTGCAAGAGATTTGAATTCAAATCCCGATTTCCGGTCAACATCCAGACAGCAAACAATTTGCGCTGCACTTCATTTATTGACAGCAAACAATCGAAATTGCTGTCAAATCTAAATAATAAAAGCAAGGTGAAAGGGAAAATTTTCCAGTTTGTCAAAGGGGTAAGAATAAATCAAGCAAGTTTAGATTTACCTGGCAAGTTTCTCTCAATAGATCCTAACATTGTTTTTTGCATTTGCAAGTCAAATTTGACTCCGGATTTTGGATCACCACGAGAACAAAAAGGTTTCTGGGATACTGATAATAGGAGATGCAGGATTGATGGAGTTCTTTGGTCCTGGTGGTGTTTATTGATGTTCTAGAAGCCTACATTCTTGGGCCAGCCACGAAGAGCACGCATTCAACGCTCCTCTGGCATTTCAGAATCCGTGAAGTCTTCTATTAGGATAAACTGAAGATCACCGAGTTGACGAATAACGCCGAAAGAGACTGGCAAGAATTCGAATCGTCGCACAGAGTTGCTTAGATTTCGTTTACATTTGCAAGAGATTCGAATTCAAATCCCGATTTCAGGTCACCATCCAGACAAAAAGGTTGCTGCAATCATCATAAACGGAGGATGATTGGTGGAGTTCTTTGGGCCCTGATGGATGCTCTTGAAGCATATGTAAAGGCAACAACAGAACCACACCAGAGGCGCAGAGAAACGTAAGGCGGAGCAGTTTCTAAGACAGTGTCCAGTGGCGAGGGTTGGGGCCGTCCACGAAGAGCACTCTTCTGACCCTCTTATGGCGTTTCTGAAAGTGCGAAGACTTCTAGCCGGAGGCACCGAAGATCACTGAATAGAAGAAAAACACGGGAAGAGACTGCAGGAAGTCTGAATCGCATCGCCGCTTATTTTATCTTGATTTCCATGACTACTCAGTTCAACTCTTCAAATCTTCCTTCCTGACCGAGAGAAAGAGTTACGGAGAAGAGACATTAATTTGAGTAATCATGAACTGAAATCTCTAAACCTTTCCGTTTCTCGAATCAAAATCGATGCGTATCTCCAACGTCCTACAATCTCCGCACTCTCGCTGCTGACATGCAATGCAACCATCAACGGCAACCCTACGAGCCCCTCTCCCTCTCCATGACTTCCTTATTTCTTGAGAATTTTCGGACAGATCTATCGAGAATTGTAAACCCTAATTGAATTCCCGCGTTTTGCTCGAATCCGTCTTCTTCACTGAACAACTTCTCTCAAGCCAATTTCTCTGTAGGAAGATAGGAAGGGACACATCGCTCCTATATATAACCACTAGTTAGCGTCAATTGTAAGCCAACGTGTAAAGTCGATTATACCCTTATGAAACGCGGTTTAAGGACGCGGCGAAGGGACTGTTTGGCGATAGGAAATTTCTAACGTATGCATTCCCAAACGTATTCCAACGGCACTATGGATGTTTGGCGGGAGGTCGTCTTCTCACGCCGATAGTGTAATTAAAATTATAATTTAAAATTTATTGTAATTTAAAATCATCACAGCTTCTCTATTTGGAAGAAGTATTTCGTTTTACTTCCACTTCCTTATTTTCCATTTTAAACTAACCTCCCATCAAAACATTTTGAAATAATGCGAAACAAAAAT
>JAODPA010074568.1:7094-29232 GCA_025585075.1 Nepenthes mirabilis
TAAATATATTAGGCTATAACATTTAGAGAAGTAAGATGAGAAATCTATTATTTGTTCAAGTAATGCATTTTTTAGTATTTATTGTCTAAATGTTCGAACCAAAATCTAATGAATAATAGGATTTTGAACATGAGCAAATTTGTGGGTATATCCGACAGTTTGTTGATGATAATGTTTACAATCATATTCGTAATAAAAAAAACACACCAGAATATTGTGGGAGAAGTTCGAAACATTTTATGCTTTGAAAGTGGTAACAAGAATTTGTATCACATGATGAAGTTAATACAAGTGAGAAATAGGGAAGATATTTATGTAGTCAACCATCTAAATCAGTTCCAAGATTATATTGACTAACTGAGTAGTATGGGTATCAAATTTGACGATGAATTATTAGGCTTATAGTTATTAGCCATACTACCAAATTCATGTGAAGTTATTCGAATTTCCATTGCCAATATTACTTCTAACAGTGTAGTGACATTGGAGATAGCTAATAGTGGAGTTCTAAATGAAGAGTGAGGAGGAGGTTGCAAAGTTTCATATCCTCGCACTTAAAAGTATTAGTCACGGAGTTTAAGAGGCATGGGGAAAGGTCTCAGGTTTGGTGATAAGAGTAAGTCGAAATCGAGATATCAATATATCAAATGTCACCATCGCTGAAAAATGACATATCAAAATGTTTTGTTATAAGTAGAGGTGTGAAAACGCAGATGGCAACGAGAATGAAGTTAAGAAATCTCGACATAAGGAGAGAACCTCGGTTGTTGCCAAAGTTGATATTCTTATACTTCTGGTGATTTTAGGGTAGATTTGGAAAGTTTAGACATGAGCATGTATAAAAGATGAAAAATGACAAATTATCGCAAATTGTGGACTGTGATGACATATGTATGACCACAAACAACGGCACAAAGCTAGTGTCAAGGGATTCATGACAAGTCCCGAATATTTGATTGAATCTTATTTCAGTTATTAAGTGTGATGGTGAAGGGTTTTGTAACATCTTTTGTGAGAGTACATAGAAGCTCACTAGAAGATCTTTATTAGTGGCTCATAAAAAATAGCTTTCCAACTTATACATGTTGTAAGCATTCACTTTAGTTAGAGACATACTTATAGCCAAGCATGACGAGTTGTCTGACCTATAGCTCAAGTGTCTAAGCCATATGAGCAAAAAGTGACTCAATTGCCTAGTAAAGAAGAACCTCCTTTCGAATATGTAGGAGGCAAAGCTAAAGACATGTTCTCATTGTTTGTATAAAAAAGTAGAGAGTTTCATTTCATTGAAACTCATCCACTAAGAAGGCAAACCTCCTTGAACTTATACACGCCGACATATGTAGTTCTCTCTAGGTTAAAATACTCGACAGAGCACTTTACTTTATAACATTCATTGATAATTGTTCCAATTTATTGTGGGTGTATTACCTGATGACAAAGTATCAAGCTCTTGATATCTTTATGTAATTTGATACCTTTGTTGAAAGGCACACAAGGAAGAAGTTGAATTGCATCACGAGTGACAATAGATAAGAATACATTAAAGCATTTGACTTATATTATCAGTTATATAAAATACAACACCAAAAGACTCTTATAAGATGTCATAACTAAATGGTGTGGCGAGAGAATGAATTAAATATTGGTTGAGAGAGTTTGTTCTGTACTTTTTGAGGCAAAGCTCAATACTTGTCTTGAGGGAAAGTTTTGAACGTAATGGCGTATATAATCAACCTTTCACCTAATGGCCCTCTAAATGATAACGTGTCAAGCAAGATATGGTTTGGAAAGAAGGTCTTCTATGACCACTTATATGCATTTGAGTACAAATCCTTTCGTCCACATTCTAAATGATGAGGAGACTAAGCTTGAGGCGAAGATGCGACAACACATCTTTTTTAACTATGGAAAAGATGAATTTGTCTATCGGTTTTATGACTCCGTAGAGATAAACCTTGTGAAGTTTAGAGATGTGATATTTGTTAAAAAGCGAAACCATTGAGGATATTGACAAAATAGAGAATGTGATCTCCAACAAAAATAATAACTGACTTTGTGATATAAACTCTAAACCTTTGACATGATGTCAATTCAAACTGAAAATGGTAACTGAGGTGATCATGAAGGCGATGGAGACCGCGAGATTCCCATTTTTAATGAAGTTGATGATACTAATGTGGATATTAATACTCATAATGCTCATCATGAAGTTTCTGGACCTACATCGACCATCCCACTCTAATGATCCATGAAAGATCAAAGACCCTTCTCCCAGCTATCGGCTGATGTGTTCGTGTTACTTACTCATGGCGGAGAATCTGAATGTTTTAATAAAGTTACGGAAGATGAACATAAGACGTTGTAGATAGAAACCATGTAAGATGAGATATAGTCCTTACATAAGAATTACACTTTTGAGATAACTAAATTGTTTAAGAGCAAGCGAGTTTTGAATAATAAGTGGGTTTTCTGCTTGAAATCTGATGAAAGCAACTCTTAGTTGAGGTACAAGGCAAGATTAGTTGTGAAGTGATTTGACCAATATAAAAAGTATTGATTTTGAGGAGATTGTTTCTCTTATTATGAAGATATCTTCCATCAGGATTGTTTTCAGATTAGCCGTGACCCTCAATTTGAATAACTAGATGTGTGGACAACTTTCCTTCATAGCAATCTTGAGGAGGAAATCTATATGGAGAAATCACAAAAGTTTCGAGTTAAGGGGAATGAATATTCAATATGCCGCTTAAAGAAAATCTTTTATGGTATAAAGTAAGCCTCTAGATAATAGTGTAAGAAGTTTGAATCAGTGATGGCGAGTCAAATCTATAAAAAAAACTACTTTGGATCATTATATCTTCATTCAAAGGTTCTCAAAAGAGAAATTCATTATTCTCTTAGTCTATATGAATGATACACTCATTATGGGGCTAAATGACTTCCAAGTAATTGAGTTGAAGAACTACCTTGAAAAATCTTTCGCCATTAAAAATTTAGAGTCAGTGAAATAAATTCTTTGTCTAAGAATCTTTTGTGATCGAAAAGTAAAGAAATTTTGAATGTCCTAAGAAAGCTACATTGAAAAGGTGTTTCAACACATTAATATTGAAATGTCTAAAACGATGAGTATTTTGCTTGCCAATTATTTTAAATTGAGCACTAGATAATGTTTTATGGATGATGAGAAAGCCAACATGAGACATGCTCCTTACTCTTCGGTCGTTGATAGTTTAATGTATGAGATGGTACATACAAGATCAAATATAACTCATGTGGTTACAACGGTCGGTCAATTCTTTTCACATCCTAAAAAGGAATATTAGTCCACAATAAAATAGATGCTAAGGCATATTCGAGAAACATTTATGACGTATTTGTACTTCGATAATTGTAAGTCACTTCTAGTCCGGTATACTAATGGCAACATGGTGTGTGATATTGACTCTTTGAAATCTTAAATTATGTCGAATGATAGCTGGGATGGTAATGACCCCTACAAGGCTGTGAGAAAAAATTTGTTAGATTTTGGTTTACTTTCTTATAAATCCTGCACCTATTAATATATCATCTAGTGACACGACTAATGTTACATGAGACCTAGCTCAAGCGGAGAAAATTTCAAGGGATGTATGATAGATGTCTAGAGAGAGTATGCACGTCATTTGTCAAGAAAAATAATGCCTGATTCCCACATAAGTGGCATACATGCATGATTTGATCATAAAGGTAGCGCCTGACGAGTTCCTGAGGGGAGCTCGTGTGCCATTTGTCCAGTGAGTCTAGGATTGATATGTGCTTGAAAAGCGCTCTGTATCAACACTAATATAAATCATCCTGATGCGACTTTAGGACCTTTAATGTGATCCTTTTGAGTTATTGAGCCTTGCACAATCAGAAAAAGAAGATGATGAGAGAGAAAATAAATAAAATAAAAATTTACTTAACTGTTTGAATTTTGAATCGTATTCCATTACCTACCATCTTTGAGTATATTATTCTTATTATTATGAAAAATGTTTTATTGATTGTTTTCTTCTCTTTCACTAAGGTATTCTTTATTGTTTGGATCTACTATTATAATGTATTGTATTCTTATATTTGTTAGATATTTTATTAATTAGCACTCATCGTATAATGGGTATTTTTTCTGGATTCATAATCCCATAGTTTTTCTCTTCATTTCTAAATGAGTTTTCTATGTAAAATATTGTGTATTATTATTTGTGATTATTATTTTTACATTGTATATTATCGTATCATCTCTTCACTGGTTTAAACAAAGGGTTTGATAACAATCATCATAAAAATTAATTATCAGCTTTGTGAGAAAAGTTTTCACGTCTAAAATCCAACAAACTTCCCATAGGTCTTTGCTAACAAGATAAGATTCACACAAAGTCTTCCAAATCTTCTATTTAGAGGAATTCAACAACGCGAAACCAAGTCCAGTAACACGACCATTTGACTCCGTTTTGGATTATAGACCGCAAATAGTCACAATGGGATGTTGCAAGTACAAGCAATCTGCCTTCAGGCTTTGATACCATATAGAAAGAAATGATGTAACAAGAACTACAATAGCCCAAGATTACCAACAGGTAATATGAAGAAAAGGAAGTAAAGGATATAGCAAGACAAGCTTTGATTTCATTAAGAACGTTGCAATTCAGTTAGAAGAAGGGAAGACTGCCTTAAACATGTCCCCCCCCCCCCTCCCCCCATCCCCAAAAAAAAAAAGGGGGAAAAACTGATGAATAAAAACATGAAGAAATAAAAGAAAAATAAAACACGGGCCTTTTTGAATCAGTACTTGGAAATTCACTTGCTTAATGCTGGAAGCTTCTTTTGCGTTCATGAGTTGTATATTCTTGTCGCCATTCTTTCTATGTTATTGTAGGTTTGGAGCAATGATAAATATGAAAGCGTGGAGCACAGGGTGATAGTGAACTCGGATAGGGATAGATTATCAATTCCATTCTTCTTCAACCCAGCGCACTATGTTATGGTGGAACCCTTGGAGGAGCTGGTCAATGAGCAAAACCCCGCAAAATATGAAAGTTATAGTTGGGGAAAGTTCATTGCAGCAAGAAAAAAAAGTAATTTTAAGAAGCTAGATGTTGAAAACGTCCAAATCTCTCATTTTAGGGTATCAAAATAATCTAAGTTGGAGAAAGAAAGGATTGAGCTTTCCCCGTAGAAAGCATTAATCATGGCAAAAATGGTTTGAGGTGTGCCATTAGTATTTCCCGAACTATATATGTATTTGGAGCAGATGTAGTAGCCAATACTGATGCCTAGTTTATATTCTAGTAGTATTTAGTTATGGCAATATTTGTGTCAATAGTTTTTCTTCTGGGTTCTGATGCATCTGCGGTGTCTAAATTCAACAACAATAACCAAAAAAAAATGCAATAATACGTTTTCTAGGCAGGACATGTTATTTTCATCGATGTCTATATTCATTGAGTCTAATTTTTTTGATATTATTTGTTTATGATACTTAAATTTTGGACTAATCAAATTGAGCCAGACAAACCAGCTAGGTTTTGATCAGTTTACTACCCCATATTCTATCTGATGGGGACGCCAGTAACGAACTGGCCCACGAAGGAGAAAACGGCCCAAATCCACAACGGCCCAACTCTGCTTGGACGGTCAACGCTGCCGTTGACCGGATGAAGAGCAAGTGGGCCGATAGAGGCCCAAGAGTAGGATGGTCTATTAAAGCCTAAAACGGTCAATGCTTCTATTGACCGGAGAGGCGGCTTGTAGACCGGTTGAGGCCCAAGATGCACGTGGTCCAAGCCTTAATTAGTCCATGTATCCATCTCAAAGCCACAACAGTTGTCTGTCCTAATTTTCCATATCACCAAGAAGGCAAGCTCCATTGTAACGGCCACCTTCAGAATCAGTACACATCCCAAGAGGAATGCGCCAGAATCTGTGCGCTGTCTGCTGAAAACCCTAACAGTTGCAAAATACAGATAAAAGGAAATTAATTTCTTGGACCTTTACAACTAAAAAGGCGCTCACGCCTGCACCAGGGAAGGTAACAATCCTTAACAGAGTACGGCCATCCAACCTTTTTGCGTAAGGAATGTAGCTCAGGATCATGGCTATAAAAGACTATGGAAGTTTCCTTCAAAGGTATGCTCTCAAATACACTTTCAAATGCCCACTAAAAGCCCTCAAGTAATCTCAAAAGCTCTCTAACCCTCTGAGACCTTCAAGCGCTCTCTCTCTCACCCATCAGTTCCAAGCGAACCCTAATTGAGAGGTCCTGCTCCTCACGAGCAACCACATAAGTCACTCATCCTACGAGTGTGTTCCTACCTACACAAACACTCATCAGCATTCATACTGTATTCATTGCATCCACCATCTCATTTGAGAAGATCGATTACTGATTTGAGCGTTGGAGTGTTTTCGGTGGAACTAAATCTCACTGTCACCGGATTGTGGTGACAATGGGCTAAGCGGTTGCTTGACCTCTTGTTTGAAATTGTGATGTGTAGAACTTAAAACTAAGCGAACGGAGACTGGAATCCAATAGGCTATTCGACCCGAACCTATTCAAGTTTGGATTCAAGACGCATCACTATCCATGCCATTGCTTATTAAATGTGGTTCATTTAGCCCATTAAGTCCCTCTGGTTAAGAAAAAAGTAACTTAATCAAGGAGATTTTTATATGCAATTCATCCAACTTCATAGCACAATATAACAATTTAACCATTTCTCCTCTTCTTAAATGCCATTATAATGGCTAGGGTCAACTAGATCATGACCCATTTCGTGTTTGGAAAAAATTTAGAAAGTTTGTGTCAATGCTATTATAATGTCTCAGGTGAGTTGGATCATAACACATTAAGAATTCGAAATCAACGTACCAGGGGTTGAATATACGATGATTAGCAGCGACAAAATGAGCTTTACCCTCGAGTTCCATGAGTAGTACTTTGGAAAACTACCGGAGATCAAGGATGCAACTATGCAGTAAGGACTTAAAATTTATGATCGTTTGAGGGGTGCTGGCGCGGATGCATATAATCATTAAGATGGGTACTTACCGTTTAACGTTGTCGAGCCCAAAATTGCCCCGTAAAATTGATTCATCTCGTTCAGACATTTTCTCGAACAGGGTGTGTGCGTGTGTAACCAAAGGAGATCACGTTTCGAGAGCCTGATGATGCAAAGATTCTGGCAAAACGAGACTGAAAAAACAGAAAGAAAGAACGAAAACGACTGTGATTTGTAAATCTGCTGATTTTTTGAGATGAAGGTTCTCAAAAAGGCAAAAAATGCTTCAGATGATATCATTTAATAAAATAAAATAAATTGAGTTTGCTTACGTTTACTTCTTCTGAAAGGCGCTTGCTTTTATGGAGCTCAACCAACTGAACTCTCCAGTGCTAACAAAATTTGAGATTCCAGCGGCATCATCACCATTGCCTCAGTTGCACGATACTTGGCGAAATAGTAACCTCTTTACCTGTAAAAAAATTAATACAATGTTTTAAGAGATAAATTTTGAATATATCTATCTTTAACTTTAAAATAAAATTTTGGTCCCGTTTGGTAAATTTTGAAATCCAAAATTAATTACTTTTTTTAAAAAAAATCCTGATTATGTCGTTTGGTATTACACCAAATCTTTTTGGGCTACTATCAAAATACGCACAACCTCGACACATCAGAATAAAATCCATACTTTTTGTTAAAAGTCAATCATTAAATTTATGAGTATAATGAATATAATAATATATAACGTTTATAATATAGAAAATATTTTTCAACTAAGAAAAAATTACGGTATAAAATCTGAATAAATCCACTTCTGAAATTTCTTCATTATGATTTTAAGTGAAAAATGGTTGATTATAATCCCATCAATATATCTAACAACTAACAATGAAAAGTACAATGAAAAATAAAGGTTAACCAAACTAATACGTTCTAGAAAATCACTACATAACTATATACCTGACTTAAGCGAAAAATATAATTCAAATCGGATTTTAACAGGATATCGAATATCTTTCTCTTCTTTTTTTTCTTTTTTTTTTTCTCTGTGCGGTGCTATTATATGAGAAAATAATTTTGAATTGTTCAAAAATAGCGTTAGACATGACTTTATATCAGATGTGACGCTTGAGTACTCATTCGGCACGCATTGCATGTTAGCATATTAGAATTGGCGAGCGAGTGCCCCATTGAGCGCGCGTCAGGTAATCCCTAATCTAGAATCGGCACATAGGCACAAATTAGGAGCCTATTTTGCGCCACCCTGCTGATATTCAACCAATTTTAGACTGACCCCATACGAATATTGTGTGGCTCTTATCATCTTTTGTTGCTTGGTTCAGTCGGATACGAGCTCCATTGTTGTATTGTGGTAAGTGCAGGCGAGATGAGGCGGTGGCTATGAGAGGGGAGCTCTGGCAAAGGGAAGCAGAGAAAAAATTGAGAGAGTGAGAGAGGAAGAGAGAGAGATCGAGAGGGAGAGAGGAGATGCGAGAGAGAACTAGAGACTGGGAGAGAAATAGAACGCGAGAGAGATCAGACAAAAGCACAAGAGACTGGAATCAATTACCTGTATTGGGAGGTTACCGGACGGACTCTTATACACATTAGAACCAATAGAAAATAACAGGAACAAGCTTTATAAGTAAAACCCAGCAAACTATATCCAACGACAAATAATGAACAGAAAGAGAAAAATAGAAAGACACGTGGTACAACCAAAACCAAAACAGACAATAAGTAAAGGTAGTCCTGGAGCTTGAGGGAAGGCTAGATGGTTCGTGAGCTCCTGCTACCAACCGGCAATTAACGAGCCTTGTATATTGGGTGGGTGAGCATCCAAGAGTACATTGTTGAGTTCGTAACATTGTCGTCTCCATCAAAAAAACCTTATCCTTAAGATTGAACGAGGAAAAAGTTTTATGAAGTGATATATTGCTGTAGAATCGCTCATAGCTTTCTAGAACCAGTGCTGCCAGCTCAGTTACTAAACATCTTCTTGCCCGCTCAACAATTTCTCGTGCTTCATCATACTTTCCTCAATGAACTAACATAACAGCCCTGAAAAATGTACCATTATTACTTCCATCAGTACTAGCAGAAATATTTTCCAAAGCATGAATTTGTGTTTCATCACCATCATCAAAGTAGGAAATATATTCTGCCATCTGATCCCACTCTCCCATGTTCCATGCCGCACTAGCTGCCACTATTAAATTGCTGAGCCCCATTGTCAGCAGTAGCTTATCCAGAAGAATGCATTCAACATAGGTTTTCCTTCCACTGGATCTCCCGGTATGAGTGAAACCCTTTAACTGCATCAAGTTTATGACCTCCAATTCAAGAATCTTCACGAGTGACATCCTCCACAAGCTGAATTCAGATTTAACAGCAGAACTCAAGAGTGAAATCCTTGCCCAAGGAGATGGTCTGGAGCTTGTCGTAAGTCTTGACATTGCTATCCCACTGATCAAATGTATATCATCATCCTCCACAAGTGCTCGATCTGATGGAAGCCCAATCATGCTTGACACACCAGCTCCCAATGTATGCGTTCTAGACAATGCAACAAGCTCTGGTGCCATGAAGCCGTTTCTTTTAAAGCATTGCTTCAGTCCAAATGCCTCAAAAGATTCTTCAGGTATTCTCCCTTTAAGGTCAAAAGTCACTGAATCAAGCCTTTCCAACTGAATTTGGGAAGCTGACATGTGACCACAGCCAGAATGACGTTAAAAACCATCCTGATGCTTATGAGAACAACTAATATCAATCTTCCTTGAAGCTTCCTTGTTAGACTGACATCCTCTTGTATTGGCCTTATGTTTCAAAGCACTTGAGTTCATACTTCGGACATGCCCATAATAAAATTCATGGACACCATACAGATCATGCAGGTGCTTAGCAAACATCGAATAAGGTTAATTGAGAAATTTTAGCAAAAGTTCTTTGTTGAAATCAAGCGCTCCCAGGAAAACAGCAAATTCCTTTAACTCTTGAAAGTTTTTATCAATGTAAAGGTATTTGACATTCTTGAACTTCTGCCTGACAAAGGTTTTCTCACCTTCACTGTGTCTTCTGCTCAAAGCCGTGTGAGGTGGAGAGAACCTTCTTGCAACATTTGAAATCTCCATTACTTCATAAACATCCTTAAACTCTGACTGAACTTTGGAATTCGTATAATTAGCAGGCATCAAGTCTTGTCCTGAACTATGGCAATCCGTGGGTTTATCCCAGCAGGTGTTGTCCAGTTCTAGCAACAAAGCAACGGCATGAGTTTAAGACCGCGGTTTGGGATCACTAGGCACAGCATTTTTATCCATATAAACATCCGTAACGTATTGTGAATTAACATCATCAAAGAGAAGAGGGAACATGTGCAGGCTGTCAGGATAGAGAGAAAAGAAATCAACGATCATCCAATTGTCCTGGATGTAGATCTTGGGTTTGATATCAACGTAGGCCCTAGCCTGGTCCTATTCAACCATTTCACCAAACACGACAGTCAAGGAATTCAAAGCAATCCCTGCACCCTAGGTGAGGTATCAAATAACCTTGTGGTCAATCTCTTCAAATTTTATGTCACCAAAATGAATATTTATGCAAAGAACAATTAAGATCAAGTTGCGGTAATCGTTCTTTGATACAACAACAGGATAGCAACCCAACTCCAGTAGAAATTTATCCAAAATTTGAAATGCCCATTGAGAAAGACCAAACATAGAGAAATTGAGCAAAAGAGAGTCACCTTGTCTTTGTCGATACTTGAATAGCAAAAGGAAATCATACAAAATAAGCTTGAATTGTAGCACCTTCGGTTGCTTCGCGTACATGATAGTACCATCCCTCTCATAGGTACAGGAGTCCACAATGTCTTCAACGTGTAGAGTTGTTGGCTCCACAGTACGAGTGAGAATTTTGACAAGGGTTGAAGTCATGATCTGTGAAGGAGTTGGGAGGGAAGGGAAGTTTGCTAATGGTAGGATTTGTGATGGAGGTTGGGGTAAAGTATCGGAAATGCGACTGAGAGGCAGTGAGGGGGTTGTAAGCAGAGGAAAAATAGGAGGTTGTTGGTTGATTTGGTTCATGGAAGAAAGAATGTCGGCGTGAGAGTGTCGAAGCTGTGTTGTGNAACATTTAGAGAAGCAAGATAAAAAATCTATTATTTGTTAAGTAATGCATTTTTTAGTATTTATTGCCCAAATGTTCGAACCAAAATCTAATGAAGAATAGGATTTTGAACATTAGCAAATTTGTGGATATATTCAACAGTTTATTGATGATAATATTTACAATTATATCCATAATAAAAAACACACCAGAACACTGTGGGAGAAGTGCGAAACATTTTATGCTTTGAAACTGGTAATAAGAATTTGTATCACATGATGAAGTTAATACAAGTGAGAAATAGGAAAGATATTTCTATAGTCAACCGTCTAAACTAGTTCCAAGATTATATTGACTAATTGTGTAGTATAGGCATCAAATTCGACGATGAATTACTAGGCTTATATTTATTAGCCATACTATCGGATTCGTGTGAGGTTATTCGAATTTTCGTTGCCAATATCACTTCTAACAGTGTAGTGACATTGGAGATAACTAATGGTGTGGTTCTGAATGAAGAGTGAGGAGGAGGTTGCAAAGTTTCATATCCTCGCACTTAAAAGTATTAGTCATGGAGTCTAAGAGGCACGGGGAAAGGTCTCATGTTTGGTGATAAGAGCAAGTCGAGATTGAGATATTAAAATCTCAAATGTCACCATTGTCGAAAAATGTCATATCAAAAAGTTTTGTTATAAGTAGAGATGTGAAAACGCAGATGGCAACGAGAATGAGGTTAAGAAGTCTCGACATAAGGAGAGAACCTCGATTGTTGTCAAATTTGACATTCTTATACTTCTGCTGATTTTAGGGTAGATTTAGAAAGTTAGACATGAGCATGTATTAAAAATGAAAAATCACGAATTATCTCAAATTGTGGGCTGTAATGACATATTTATGACCACAAACAATGGCACAAAGCTAGTGTCAGGGGATTCATGACAAGTCCCGAATATTTGATTGAATCTTATTTCAGTTTTTAAGTGTGATGATGAAGGGTTTTGTAACATCTTTTGTGAGAGCACATAGAAGCTCACTAGAAGATCTTTAGTAGTAGCTTATGAAAAATAGCTTTCCAACTTATACGTGTTGTAAGCATTCATTTTAGTTAGAGACATACATATAGCCAAGTGTGACAAGTCGTCCGACCTATAGCTCAAGTGTCTAAGCCATATGTGCGAAAAGTGACTCAATTGCCTAGAAAAGAAGAACCGCCTTTCGGATATGTAGGAGGCAAAGCTAAAGACATGTTCTCATTGTTTGTATAAAAAAGTAGAGAGTTTCATTTCATTGAAACTCATCCACTAAGGAGGCAAACCTCCTTAAGCTTATGCACACCGACATATGTAGTTCTCTCTAGGTTAAAACACTCGACAGAATACTTTACTTTATGATATTTATTGATAATTGTTCCAATTTATTGTGGGTGTATTACTTGATGACAAAGTATCAAGCTCTTGATATCTTTATGCAATTTGATACCTCTGTTGAAAGGCACACAAGGAAGAAGTTGAATTGCATCCCGAGTGACAATAGATAAGAATACATTAAAGCATTTGACTTATATTATCAGTTATACAGAATATAACACCAAAAGACTCTTCTAAGATGTCATCACTAAATGGTGTGGCGAGAGAATGAATTGAATATTTGTTAACAGAGTTTGTTGTGTAATTTTTGAGGCATAACCCAATACTCCTCTTGAGGGAAAGTTTTGAACATAATGGCACATATAATCAACCTTTCACCTAATGGCCCTCCAAATGATAACGTGTCAAGGCAAGATGTGGTTTGGAAAGAAGGTCTTCTATGACCACTTATATGCATTTGAGTACAAATCCTTTCGTCCACATTCTAAAGGATGAGGAGACAAAACTTGAGGCGAAGATGCGACAACACATTTTTTTTAACTATGGAAAAGATGAATTTGTCTATCAGTTTTATGACTTCGTAGAGATAAACCTTGTGAAGTTTAGAGATGTGGTATTTGTTAAAAAGCAAAACCATTGAGGATATTGACAAAACAGAGAATGTGATCTCCAACAAAAATAAGAACTGACTTTGTGATATGAACTCTAAACCTTTGACATGATGTCAATTCAAGTTGAAGATGGTAACCGAGGTGATCATGAAGGTGATGGAGACCGCGAGATTCCCATTTTTAATGAAGTTGATGATACTAATGTGGATATTAATACTTATAATGCTCATCATGAAATTTTTGGACCTGCATCGACCATCCCACTCTAATGATCCATGAAAGATCAAAGACCCTTCTCCCAGCTATCGGCAGATGTGTTCGTGTTACTTACTCATGGCGGAGAATCTGAATGTTTTAATAAAGTTATGGAAGATGAACATAAGATGTTGTGGATGGAAACTATGTAAGATGAGATATACTCCTTACATAAGAATTACACTTTTGAGATAACTAAATTGTTTAAGAGCAAGCAAGTTTTGAATAATAAGTGAGTTTTCTTCTTAAAATCTGATGAAAGCAACTCTCAGTTAAGGTACAAGGCGAGATTAGTTGTGAAGTGATTTGGCCAACATAAAAAGTATCGATTTTGAGGAGATTTTTTCTCTTATTATGAAGATATCTTCCATCATGATTGTTTTCGGATTAGCCGTGACCCTCAATTTGAATAACTAGACGTGTGGACAACTTTCCTTTATGGTGATCTTGAGGAGGAAATCTATATGGAGAAATCACAAAAGTAAGGGGAATGAGCATTCAATATGCCGCTTAACGTAAATCTTTTATGGTATAAAGTAAGCCTCCAGATAATACTATAAGAAGTTTGAATTAGTGATGGCGAGTTAAATCTGTCAAAAAACTACTTTGGACCATTATATCTTCATTCAAAGGTTCTCAAAAGAGAAATTCATTATTCTCCTGGTCTATATGAATGATATACTCATTATGGGGCTAAATGTCTTCCAAGTAATTGAGTTGAAGAAGTACCTTGAGAAATCTTTCGCCATTAAAAATTTAGAGTCAGTGAAATAAATTCTTTGTCTAAGAATCTTTTGTGATCAAAAAGTAAAGAAATTTTGAATGTCCTAGGAAAGTTATATTGAAAAGGTGTTTCAACACATTAATATTGAGATGTCTAAACTGGTGAGTGTTTTATTTGCTAATCATTTTAAACTGAGCACTAGATAATATTTTATGGATGATGAGAAGGCCAGCATAAGACACGCTTCTTACTCTTCAGCCGTTGGTAGTTTAATGTATGAGATAGTGCGTAAAAAATCAAATATAACTCGTGTGGTTGAGTATTTCACTTGCTAATATTTTAAACTGAGCACTAGATAATATTTTATAGATGATGAGAAGGCCAGCATAAGACACGCTTCTTACTCTTCAGCCGTTGGTAGTTTAATGTATGAGATAGTGTGTACGAAATCAAATATAACTCGTGTGGTTACAACGGTCAGTCCATTCTTTTCAAATCCTAAAAAGGAATATTAGTCCACAATAAAATAGATATTAAGGCATATTCGAGAAACATTCATGACGTATCTGTACTTTGATAATGGTAAGTCACTTCTAGTCAGGTCTACTAATGGCAACATGGTGTGTGATATTGACTCTTAGAAATCTTAAATTATGTCGAATGATAGTTGGGATGGTAATAACCCCTACAAGGCTGTGAGAAAAAGTTTGTTAGATTTTGGTTTACTTCTTTATAAATCCTGCACCTATTAATATATCATCTAGTGACACGACTAATGTTACATGAGACATAGCTCAAGCGGAGAAAATTTCAAGGGATGTATGATAGATTTCTAGAGAGAGTATACGCGTCATTTGTCGAGAAAAATAATGCCTGATTCCCACATAAGTGGCTGTTCATAAAGGTAGCGCCCGATGAGTTCTTGAGGGGCGCTCGTGCGCCATTTGTCCAAAGAGTCTAGGATTGATATGCGCTTGAAAGGCGCTCTGTATCAACACTAATATAAATCATCCTGATGCGATTTTAGGACATTTAATGTGATCCTTTTGAGTTATTGAGCTTTGCACAATCACAAAAAGCAGATGAAGAGAAGGAAAATAAAGAAGATGAAGAGTTGCTTATCCGTTTGAGTTTTAAATCGTATTCCATTATCTACCATCTTTGAGTATATTGTTCTTATTATTGTGAAAAATATTTTATTGATTGTTCTCGTTTCCTTCATTGTGGTATTCTTTATTGTTTGGATCTACTATTATAATGTATTGTATTCTTATATTTTTTAGATATTTTATTAATTGGCACTCATCGTATAGTGGACATTTTTTCTGGATTAATAATCCCATAATTTTTCTCTTCATTTCTAAATGAGTTTTCTATGTAAAATATTATGTATCAGTATTTGTAATTATTATTTTTACGTTGTATATTATCATATTATCTTCTCACTGGTTTAAACAAAGGGTTTGAAAACAATTATCATAAAAATTAATTCTCAGCTTTGTGAGAAAAGTTTTGGCCTCTAAAATCCAACAAACTTCCCATAGGTCTTTGCTAACAAGATAAGATTCACACAAAGTCTTCCAAATCTTCTATTTAGAGGAATTCAACAACGCGAAACCAAGTCCAGTAACACGACCATTTGACTCCGTTTTGGATTACAGACCGCAAATAGTCACAATGGGATGTTGCAAGCACAAGCAATCTGCCTTGAGGCTTTGATACCGTGTAGAAAGAAATGATGTAACAAGAACTACAATAGCCCAAGATTACCAACAGGTAATATGAAGAAAAGGAAGTAAAGGATATAGCAAGACAAGCTTTGATTTCATTAAGAACGTTGCAATTCAGTTAGAAGAAAGGAAGACTGCCTTAAACATGTCCCCCCCTCCCCCCATCCCAAAAGAAAAAAAAATAAAGGAAAAAAACTGATGAATAAAAACATGAAGAAATAACAGAAAAATAAAACACAGGCCTTTTTGAAATGGTACTTGTAAATTCACTTGCTTAATGCTGGAAGCTTCTTTTGCGTCCATGAGTTGTATATTCTTGTCGCCATTCTTTCTATGTTATTGTAGGTTTGGAGCAATGATAAATATGAAAGCGTGGAGCACAGGGTGACGGTGAACTCGGATAGGGATAGATTATCAATTCCATACTTCTTGAGACCCGCGCACTATGTTAATGTGGAACCCTTGGAGGAGCTGGTCAATGAGCAAAACCCCGCAAAATATGAAAGTTATAATTGGGGAAAGTTCTTTGCAGCAAGAAAAATAAGTAATCTTAAGAAGCTAGATGTTCCAAACGTCCAAATCTCTCATTTTAGGGTATCAAAATAATCCAAGTTGGAGAAAGAAAGGATTGAGCTTTCCCCGTAGAAAGCGTTAATCCTGGCATAAATGCTTTAAGGTGTGCCAGTAATATTTCCTGAACTATACATGTATTTGGAGCAGATGTAGTAGACAATACCGATGCCTAGTTTATACTCTAGTAGTATTAAGTTATGGCAATATTTGTGTGAATAGGTTTTTGTCTGGGTTCCGATGCATCTGCCGTGTCTAAATTCAACAACAATAACCAAAAAAAAGAAAAAAGAAAAAAAAAGTGCAATAATATGTTTTCTTGGCTGGACATGCTATTTTCATCACTGTCTATATCCATTGAGTCTAATTTTTTTGATATTGTTCGATCATGATATTTAAATTTTGGACTAATCATATTGAGCCAGACGAATGGCCAGGTTTAGATCAGTTTACTACCCCATATTCTATCCATGCCATTGCTGATTAAATGTGGCTCATTTGGCACATTAAGTCCCTCCTGTTAAGAAAAAAGTGACTTAATGTAGGAGATTTTTATATGCAATTCATGTAACTTCATAGCACAATATTGTTGGCGCAGAATGAGCAGACGGATGACAATGTGCAAAATCGCACTCACATGGTGAAGTGAAGGATGAAGAAGAAGAATTAAACACACGATTTTATATAGAAAATCTTTCTTCAATTAAGGAAAAAATAACATGACACTTAGTCTACAAAATAATGATCCACTATATGAGATTGGTTATAAAATCCACACGGCTACACAAGCCCAAGAAAATAAAACTGAAGAATAGAGCACAAGAAATATAGAGAATCCAATACTTTGTGTTTTTCACGCACTTCTCTCTTTTCCTCACTGTTTTCACTTTTACACACTGTTCTCATATATATTTCGGATACCCAACGCAAAGCTCAAGTATAATATATATATATAAATGAGCAGCTACCAACTTAGTATGGTAGTTGCGTGCACAGTTCCCAAAGCTTACAAAGGTGGTTCATGCCTTGTCCTACAGCAGGTGGCGCATGTATGCCTTGCAAATTGACTTGTTGTCTTCCCATAAATGACGTCTCCTAACTGCCCAATCAGAAAGGTCAACTGCACGCCATTTGAAAAGATATCTTGTCCAGCATTTCTATTTCCAACCGGTTAACGCCCTATTGACCGTCTTCTTTACTTGGCCGGTCAACGCCCACATTGACCGGTCAAACGTCCTTCTGCAACCCTGTAGCAGATCCTCATGTCTTCAGTCGGTCAATATCATGTTGATCGGAGCACATAATTTGTTGGTCAATAAATTGACTGATTATTTTTGTCCGTCTAAAACTTTTGGTCAACAAAGTTGACCGAAATTCTTTGTGTATAGTCCGCAGATATTCATCGTACAAGTCCGCGGACCTCAATAGCCCACAAGGTCTTCGTACACCGTCCGAGTTCTCTGACTATCAGGACTTCCACACGGAAGTAACTCCCCAATAAAGTTTTTCTCAAGACCGTGTGGAATTGGAATCCATCAGTCCAACCAAACTACAGTAAGGGTCATTTTTACCCCTTGGTAGAATCTTGGTCAATAAGTCCGCGCCATTTTCTTCAGTTCCAACCTTCTCTAGTGACAACAAATCCACTTCAATAATATTTCTTACCAAATGATATCAAATATCAATATATTTCGATCTAGAATGAAATAAGGAGTTCTTACAAAGTTGTATGGTACTCTAACTATTACAGAGTATCTCATACTTTTCTTGTCTAAGGCTTAATTTCTGGATAAATTTCTTCATTCACAATATCTCTTTATAAATTTCTGTCACTACAATGTACTTGACCTCAGTAGTGGAAAGGACGACGCACTTCTGTAGCTTTGACTGTTAGAAAACTGTACCTTAAATAAATTTCACCAAGTATCCTGAGGTTGACTTATAGGAGTCAATGTCCACGACCATATCAGCATCCGAGTATCCCACCAACTGAGGCTTGTTACTTTCAAGACATAGGCACCTCTTCGAAGTTCCTCGAATATATCTCATTATCCATTTAACTGCGGACCAATATTCCCTTTCTGGGTTTGACAGAAAACGACTGACCGCTCCAACTGCGTGTGCTATGCCCGACCTTGTACATACTAAGACATACATCAAGCTGCCCAAAACTGATGAGTAAGGCATGCCTTTCATATATGTTTTCTCGGCATCCGTGGACGGACACTGGCGACTGTTCAATCTGTGATGATTCGCCAGCGGTGTATTCATAGGCTTTGACTTGTTCATGCTGAAACGTTGGAGCACTCTTTCAATATAATTTTCTTAGGACAATCTTCCTGTCTCTCGATTGTGAATGATTCTAATACCAAGAATCTATTTCGCCAACCTCAAGTCTTTCATGGCAAATGACTGTCCAAGTTGCTCCTTCAACTCCTTTCTTCGAGGACTATTACTTCTAATGATTAGTATGTCATCCACATAAATGAGAAAGATGATAAAGTCATCCTCAAAAAAACTTTGTATAAAAACATAGTGTTCGTAAGTGGTCTTCTAGTACCCTTAACTAATCATGACTGACTCAAACTTCTTGTACCATTATTTAGGAGCCTACTTTAATCCATACAGGTTTTTCTTTAGACGACAAATAAGTAGTTCCTTTTCCTTAATCTTGAATCTTTTTGACTGCTCCATAAAAATTTTCTCCTCAAGTTCATTATGGAGGAAAACCGTTCGGACATTCATCTATTCCACCTTTAGATTCCGAGCAGTAGCTAAGCCTAGGACAACTCTTATAGAAGATATTTTTACCATCGGTGTAAATATCTCATCAAAATCAACCCCTTTCCATTGATTAAAATATTTTACCACCAGTCACGCTTTTTACCTTAGTTGTGTGGTATTTTAATCAGTTTTCGAATGGAAGACCCACTTATTCTTTAGAGCTCTCTTCCCATTGGGTAGTTTAACCAAATCAAAGGTATAATTTTCATGGAGAGAGCTTATTTTGTCTTCTAGCCATTTCTCCTTATTCACATCCTTCATAACTTCATCAAACGTCTCAGGCTATCCGATATCAGTGAGCATGACATACTCACTAGATGGCAGATGGATAGACGACCGTCTGTTACTTAAAGATCGTCAGGCAGGAAGCTCTTCGTCCGGTTGAGAAGCGACTTCATCCTGGTCCTCATTAGGCACTGTAACTGCCTTACTATTGTCATCGACCATACCTTGGCGAATGTCCTCATCCTCATGAGGTACTAGACGGACAACTTCAACACTCACCATGTCCGTCCGGCCAGCATTAGATTTGGTTTTCTTACTAATGTCTTCAATCGTTTCATCCTCAACGAATAGTACATCCCTTGATCGAATAAGTTTTCTCTCAATTGGATCATAAAATCTGTAACCCAATTCATCTTTTCCATAGCCCAGAAAAACACACTGCATCATCTTTGATTCTAGTTTGGTTTTTCATCTTTTAGGATATGAACAAATGCCTTGCATTGAAACACTTGTAGATGGTTATAAGATGACCCATTTCCTGATCATAACTTCTCCAGCACTTCACCCTTCAATGACTTACTTGACGACCTATTAATGGCATAGGCCGCCATTTTCAATACTTCTGCCCAAAAATATGTAGGTAGCTTTACTTCTGAAAGCACGCATCTCATTCTCTTGAGAAGTGTACGCTTCATCCACGCGGCCATTCCATTTAACTGTGACGTTTTTGGTGGAGTCTTTTGATTCTAATACCATGAGATTGACAGTAGGCATCAAAAGCCTCAATATACTCGCCCCCGTTATCACTTTGGACGGTCTTCAGTTTCTTCCATTTGACTTTTTACCAGAGTATAAAACTACTCAAATATACCGAGAATTTAGTCATTGGTCTTCAATGGGTAAACCCATAACTTTCTGAAACAATCACCAATGAAGGATACGAAGTATTTGGCTCTACCAAAAGACTTCTCTTTGAATAGTCCATATATATCTGTGTGAATCAAGTCGAGTACTTCAGCCTTTATAGAAGATGAGTCTCCTTGAAACAAGACTCTCCGTTGCTTGCCGGCCATGCAATGAGAACACGTCCTAAATCCGTCCTCCTTCATCCTTAGGTTAAGGCCCTTCCTGGACAAATGACACAATTCGTGTTCACTCATGTGGTCTAGCTTACGGTGTCACATATCTTCAAACTCTTTGCTGGTTGTGGCGTTCATGTCTTTGACCATTGCACATGCATTCATTACATATAGGCCGGAACACTTCTTCCCTCTTGTCACAATTAGAGACCCTCTAGTCAGCTTCCGCTTATCTTTACAGAAGGTATTGTAGTAACCTTTATAATCCAACCGGTCGGCTAACATTATATTCAACTGGATGTCAGGGGCATGTCGTACATCTTTCAACAACAGCTTTGTCTCATTGTTGGTAACCAGTATGACGTCACCTTTGCCAACAACAGCTTTGTCTCATTGTAGGATGTAAACAGTCCCCTTTTGGACGTGGCATGCAAAGAGACACCAGAATCAACCAATCAACTGGACTCATGGTCTGTTTGTTTTGCCACGTTCTCTTCACACATCAGTAGGAGATCGCCTCCTGTGACCACTAAGACCGAAGACATTTCTTCTTCGCGTCATTTTTCTGCTTTCTCATTCTCTACATTTTCACGCCTCCACTTGAAGTAGTGCTTCCTGATATGACCATTCTTCTTACAGTGATGATACTTAAGGTTTTGATATCATGACTGAGATTTGCTACGTCTCTTCTTTCCAAACTTCTGGCGGCATCATCTATTCATTTTCCTAAATTCAGTCACAAGTACCTCAAAATATGAAGATGTTAAAGCCCCTTGTGACCGCCTTGGCTCATTTATAAGTAAGTAATGATCTCATCCAACTTGAGTGTATCTTTTCCAAATAATAAAATTGTGACGATATGGTCATATGAAACTGGCAGAGAAGCCAATAATACCAACTCCTTGTCCTCCTCCTTAATCTCCTCGTCAAGAGCCGATATCTGTGTTGCTATTCTGTTAAATTCTTCCAAGTGCTTCTCAAAGCTCCCTCCTTCTAATAACCGCAGGCAATAGAATTGCTTCTTTACGTGCAACCTAGTTGTCAAGGATTTAAACTTGTACCAACATTTTAACTTCTCCCAGACCTCCGCTAGGTCTGTTTGGACGAGGACCTCCTAGAGCGTTCCCCCCAGACATAACTTTATGGTGCAGTTAGCAAGATCTCTTCTATCTTGCCATTCTTCATCAGTCATGTTCTTTGACTTCTCTTCCTTTTTCTGCAACGCCTTAACTGTTCCTTCTTGAGTGAGAATATTTTTCACCATTTTTTGCCAAAAAATGAAGTTACTTTACCCACTGAATTACTCCACACCAAATGACAGATTCTTTGAAGACGATGCCATTTAGATAGAGTACTCAACCATACTCTTTGATATTACTTGTTGGCGCAGAACGAGCGGACGGCCGACAATGCACAAAATCGCACTCACAAAGTGTAGCAAAGGATAAAGAAGAATAATAAAGCACACACGATTTTACGTGAAAAATCTTTCTTTAATCAAGAAAAAAATCACAGGATTCTTAATCCACAGAATGATGATCTACTATATGGGATTGGTTATAAAACCCACACGGTTACACAAGTCCAAAAAATAAAACCGAAGAACAGAGCACGATAAATACAAAGAATCTAATATTTTATATTTTTTCCTCACTACTCTC
>JAODPA010074579.1:4525-29233 GCA_025585075.1 Nepenthes mirabilis
GACATTACCAAATTTATTTATTAATTAATATTACTAACTTATCTCTATAATTTATTATTTCAATAACAACTTTGATATGACAACTTTTTCTCTCTTTAAACTAGAAAAATCTTCACTACTATGCCATTTAAATTATTTTTTTAACTTTTTTTGTTTAAAAAGTTGAAAAAAATCAAAAATAGAAGCAGGGGCCATTGGATAGAAAATCAATCTAACGGCTAAGATTAAATAAGATAATAATCAATCACAACCGTTCAATGTTTCTTCAATCTAATGATAGCTATTTCCTTTATTTAAAGGAAAAGATTAGGACAAACCCTAATTATTTCTCTCATCCTTCCTTCAATCTAGCGACTCCATTTCATTTTGCTCTCTTCTACTTGAGGCACCAAGGGTTCGATTGAGGTATCAAACCAAGCAATTTATTCCAAGTCGCTTCTTTCCATCAATCTTAAAGAATAAATAGTGAAATAATTGTTACATTGTCTTGGCCAAGGCGATTATAGTTTTAATTAAACAAATATTTTTATCAATTTTTTTATTGCACTTAATTATTTTGTCTATATGTTTTTTATTTTATGAAAAAATAAATATAATACCATTATATATTGACCCCACTAAAAAATAAATTCCTAGATCTGCCCGTGGCGTGTGTCATACAATTCCCATGACCATCTTGAATTAGTTCATTTCTTCTGCTACAGCAAGTACACATGGACAAAAGAGCATTGTACTATGATGTTGAATTTTTCAGAAACATTACCTTAATTAGTCTATTCAACATGGATGAATGTTTTCTTCAAGTCTTTTACCCATCCACCATCTTTTAATGAATTTAGCTTCGCCATCTTTTTAGAAAATTTTTAATCAATCAAGACTCATGAGACTTGATGGCCATCAGCAGAACAAGTAGTAGTAGAGGAAGGATGGACTTGATATGTAGGGTCAGGTAATGGTTCAAGTGGGTTACAACAAGAAAAGAAGAGGCAAGGGACACAGGCTGCAGCTCAAAAGATATTAGCAGCATCAGGACCTAAGGGCCTTTAATGTTCCATTTTATTTGAGTTGGATGGAATTTGAGGTTGATTAGGGACATTTGGGATTCAGGAGCTGCAGTTAGATTCAAATCAATCGTTTGGGCTCACTTTGAGGCACCATTGTGGCAGCAGGTGACTTGGCTTAGTTTGTGACCTCAAGGACACAAATCCAAATCTAGGAATTCAATTTGGATCAATTTATGGATAATCCTGGCGCAAAACTGGATGCAGTCCAAGAGGTGTTGAAGGCTGTAGTACAAAGAGATTGTGACAACAAAATGGCAAGTTTGTGGCTGTAACAACCGTGATGATTATTGCAATTTTCATTGATTTTTTTTTTCTTTTGGGTATTTGGAGCTCAACTCCAGATTATCAGTAATCAGTGTCTTGAGTAAAGGAAGAAAGTATAAGGATCCCAGTTCGAGAAGGAAAAACTCTCCAACAAAATGCTAAAATTTCAAATAATCTTCATTTTTACCTCCTAACTATTACAATCTACTATTTATAATAATCTTCAAATTTATTGCAAGATTCTAACTAATTGATTCCTACAAACAGAAATGGTAACAATGGGTGAGCTGGAATTAAATGGAGGATTCATTGAAGAGGAGGATGGTTCCAATGCTTATCTGCTTGAATTTTCCCCAGTCAAGTGTGACTCACATGCTCCTTAGGAGGTCTCTCCTGCACGTGCCTGATCAGGAAGAATAAACAGCTCTGATTAACCCTCGATTGAACGTTCAAGATCCTGCCATGAAGCATTAAGCTTTTGCTCTTCTAATTTCGCCAGGCTTTCCTCTCTCATACACAAGCTTAGTTAATAACAAATGGACAGTCATGATTCCGATAGTTAGGTTCAAGTTTTCTGGTTCTTTTGATTTTAATTACTCGTCCTCATCTTCCAGCACCAGCCTATCTTCTTCTCTATCCTCCATAGTTAAGCGAAGCACCTCCCTTCTTCTCTTCCTTATTATCCCATAACAAGGCCCTCCCATTTAAAGCACCTTGCTCTCAAAATAAGTATACTGAGTGCGGACAGTGTGTAATGGCTCCCATGTGTTCTCATTTGAAGTTCCTGTCCACTTCACAAGAACCTCTGTCACTGATAGCTTGCCAAACTTCCATACTCTGCTTCTAACAACTTTCTTTGGCTTGGGTAGCAATCCACCCTCTTTATCAACTGGTGAAAGAGAGGAGTTTGCAATGATATGAACTCCAATGTGTCACTTCTAGGTCAAAACATGGAAAACTAGGTGAACTTTAGAAGATGAAGGGAGGTCCAACCAGTAAGCCATTGTTCCAATTTTCTCAATAATTTTGTACGACCCAAAAAAATATGGTGCTAACTTCAGGTTCTTTTAAAAAGCTGCTAACTTTTGGCGATATGATTATAGGTGGAGATACACGAAATCCCCGACTTGGAACTCCTCTATTCGGTGCCCATAATACTGGAACATTCATCCTTCCTTGAGTTGCAGCCAAATTCTCCTTTAAAAGGCGTAGGATGTGCTCTCAAGTCCGTAATTCTTCCTCAACAACAGCGTTTCAGGTTGTTCCTTTGACAAACCTCACAAGCCAAGATGGTGGTATCCCATATAAGGCCTTGAAACGGGTCATGCCGGTAGAAGAATAGTGGTTCGTGTAATACTACCACTCTACCATAGCTAAGCAATGGGAACAGGATTTTGGTTTATCCCCGACATAAAATCTCAAATATTGTTCTACGCATTTGTTGACTACTTTAGTCTGTCAATCAGATTGGAGATGATAGGCAGAACTACAAGCTAATTTGGTTTCTAGTAGCCTAAAAATTTCTTTCCAGAAAGAACTAGTAAAAGTAGAATTGCAGTTGCTCATTATTGTCTTGGGGATGCCAAGCAATTTAACAACATGATTGAGGAATAGGCTAGTTATTTTGGTGGCCGTATAAGGATGTGTCAGAAATATGAAATGGGCATATTTGGTGAGGTGGTCTACTAACACTAAGAAGCAATTAAAGCCATGAGATATTGGTAGTCCTCTATAAAATCCATAAATAGGCCATTCCCAAGTTGATTAGGGATTGGGTGGGATTGTAGGAACCCGTAGGGTCTTTTGGGGTCTATTTTAACTTGCTCGAAAATGGAACGTTTTTATAATGAATTTTCGACTCTCAGCTCTCATTCCCTTCCAATAAAAACCAGCTCTTGCGTGACTAGGAGTTTTATGATAGCCCAAGTAACCTCCCAAAGGGCTGCAATGCACCCAATTTAAAATCTATGTTTTGCACTCACTATCCTTGCCCAACAATTTTTTTCCCTTCCTGAAAATTATTCCATTTTGTAAAGAATACAAGTTGAGAGAGTTGATACCTTGCTCGAGTATTTGTTGAATGACCACCAATTTTGAGTTATTTTGGTAAGACTTCTTGAGCTTGCTTAACCATTCGACAATAGGGTATGCGATCATCATAAAAGATGGTTCTTCACTTCTCGATAACACATCCAGTGCCTTATTCTCCCTTCCCTTCTTGTATTCTATCGCAAAATCATACCCAAGTAGCTTTGATATCCACATTTATTGTGATGGGGTAGCTACCTTTTTGCTAAATCAAAAACTTCAATCTCTACTAATCGGTCTTATTAATAAAAGTTTGCCCTAATAAGTAGTCTCCATTTTCTATGGCCATCACCAGGGACAACAATTCCTTCTCATACGTTGAAAGATGCAATGCCTTGCCTTTTAAAGCTTCAATAAGGAAGGAAATTGGCCAATGATCCTGCATCAAGATGTCTCTAATTCCTTGCGCTCTTGCTCGCAGCCGGGCTTCTCTGGTTCCATCAACTCTATCACATATACTCTTGGAGCAAAATACTGATGCCTCGGATTTCACTTCTCATCACAATTATAACAAAGCCCCTTATATCTTCTCTCTCATCTTAGCTAGAGAGATTCGCTGCACCTTGCCGGTTTGGTAGTGGCTTGATTCACACTAGTTGCCCCAGCTGAGAAATAATGGCTTGCATATCCTACTAGAGAGGTGTTTTGACCCCGATTTAATCTTTTCTAACTATAAATGAACTCTTCCTGCACTCTTGTCATCCCAAAAGCTTAATGCAAACTGGTAAGTCTGAGTAGCTTTGTTTAATATCGGATCTCGTCTTTTGATCCTCCCAAGAAACAACTTAACTTCACTTGAGCATTAACATTCCGTAACCGTTGTAGTCAGCCACTGTAGTAAGCTACCTGATTTTCTAAAGCTGTTCCATGGGATCATTATAAGCCAAACTTCCAAATCTAATGACCAAGGCCTTAGTGAAAGTCTCCCAATCATTGAACTCCTCAGCTACCCTTTCATCTTAGAAACATATTGAGACCTCCCTGTCAATAAAAAAAGAGGCAAACAAAACCTTCTGAGCTTCAACATTCCAGTAAATGTCAAAGAATTTCCTTGCCTGGAAAATCCACCAGCTTGGGTTTTCACTTGCACACTGCAGAAGGTCGATCCTCACAAGCTGGTTCACTTGAATCCCTACTTCCTCTGATTGCTACCACAGGTTTGGTGGGAATAGGGGTATCTCTGATACCATGCTTCGTTCTGGAGCATCAATTCTTTGGGCTCCCACTGTTACTGCCTTAATCAACTGATTGAATCATGTTCCTTCAGCCATTGCAACGCCTCTCATACAAAATTGTAAGAACCTTTTCTGTTATGCAATTTTCTTTTCTTTTCCCTTTTTTTTTTTTTTTTTGGTATTTGGGCTCAATCCTCCAGATTATCAACAACTAGGGTTTTGAGTAAAAAGAGAAAGGTAAGGATCCCTATTTCAGAAGAAAAAACTCTCCAACAAAATGATAAAACTTTAGATAATCTTCATTCATACCTCCTCACTATTCCAATCTACTATTTATAATAATTTTCAAATTCATTGCAAGATTCTAACTAATTGATTAATACAAACAAAAATGGCAAGAATGGGCGAGCTGGCATTAAATGAAAGATTCATTGAGGAAGATGGTTACAATGCTTGTTTGCTTGAATTTTTCCCTACTACGTGCAACTCACAAGCTCCTTAGGGGGCCTCTCTAGCACATGCCTGACAAGGAATAATGGATGGCCCTAATTGATCCTCAATTAAATGCTCAAGATCTAGCCATGAAGCATTAAGCTTTTGCCCTTCTAATTTCGCGAGGTTTTCCTCTCTTCTTCACGTGCTTAGTCAGTAACAAAAAGTCTTAATTCTGACAGTCAAATCATCCTTATCTCTTACAGTGCCAACCTATCTTCTTCCCTATTCTCCATTGTTAAGTAAAGCTCCTCCTTGTCTTCTCTTCCTTATTAGCCCGTAACAGTGGCTAGGAATGAGACTTAAGCTGAGATGGCAGCAACAGCACTGATGGTGAGGGCGACCACGGCTCACAGTAGCAGCAAGAGAAGAGCACAATCCCTAACTATCAAAAGGTGGGGAAAATGCTTATCCAGGAAAATTTTGATACTGCTTCCACTTGGCAAGATTGAGACTTCTGAGAGTTAATTTATAGCCAGTTATTGTCTTAGATTCAGAATACAGACTAGTGGGTTTCTAATCTAATCAGTAATCAGGATAGGAATTAGCACCAAAATCAAACATTCAAAAACCAATGACCTCCAAAAGTATAGCAAACACAGAGACTTGAGAGAATCCTAATGTTTTCTAACATTGGATTTCCTAGGATGGGCCGCAGGAACGAGGAGTACTAACATGGTTGGTAATAGGAGAAGATACTCAAACTATCAATGAAGAGGTATGCCGAGTCATGGCATTCATAATATTATATCATTACTTCCAAAATGAGGTGTTGGACCAAAAAAGTAGACTCATAATCATTTATCAGCGATGGAATTAACCTCGATGCCACCGACATAATTACTTCAACTCTTCATTTGCCTCAAGCGCCAGTGACGGATGCTCAAGAATCAGACATGCGTGCGACAGAAACTTCAAATGGCTGGAAAAATATAAGAAAGTTTGAGAAACGCACTAGTCCAACACCTGGATACATACCCATATTGTATACTTTTAGCAAGGTCAACTAACATAGGTCACTGGAGCAAGTGCTCATGATGAGCAACTCTGAATTTTCAACCAAAGATATTTGCATTGAAACATTTATAACCAGTAATGTCATCAAACGAGTCTATAGTACATATGAAAAGCTAATATATGAATAAATGGTGGCTAGTGACTCCAGGATGCAATATGTGCATGCAAATTACAACAAACAAAAACTATAATGAAAATGCCAAACTGTAAACACCAGATGTACGTACACTCTCAGATTCATAAGAACCAATCTCAGATATGACACCAGATGAATGTTGTGTCCTAAAATCACCCACCACATCAGTTTTAATAAGACCAACATTTGGTCTAACTCAGAATCAGTATATTTGATGAATCATGGAATTTATGAAAAATTGTCTACCCTTTCAAATATTTAGGGTCACAGGTTCAATACATAACCTCATTAAAACAAGCATGGTTCAAAATGGCCAGAACACAAAAAGAGGAACAAGTTCCAGATTCTTCATTTAACCAAAAGTGTGACAACCTTAACAAGTAAGCCGAATATCAATTGAGGGGTTGGAGAATTTCAAGCTTTTTTACTTTTTCTTTTTTGGGGGAGGGGGAATGGAACAAAGACTATTTACTTTCAGTAAACGACCATGCAATAATCATAAAATTAAAATATCTCATTCGATTTACTTTGGAAGACTACTAACATAAACTGGGACAACATGTCTACCTCGCATAAAAGATATCCTACTAAGGAGAAACAAACCAATAGATGCACTTTCAGAAAAACATCGGCCAGTCAACCAATGGAAAAGTTCCCAAACAGAAACAGAGAGGGAAAAAGAAAGAGAAAAAAACACACCCACACAACAGCTTTAGGGGGTGGGGGATTGCATCCATCTTAGATGAACTTGTATATTCATCCTCGCTTGCCTGCAAAGATATCAAGCACTGCCAAACAAAGCCAACCTGACACCCCCCAGACTGCAGGGCTGTTAGGGAGAGGGGAGGCACTATAAATTAGTGACAATGGCTAACAAATTGTCAACTTATTGAAGCACTGAATGGAATGAGCTAACCTCTGGTATCATCAGGCTCTTGTAGGGTAGTTTCTTCCCTACATTCAGCATCCACAATGTTTTCCACAACTGGAACACGTTCATCATAATCAAGCACACCACTAATGCCATTCATGTTTCCAGCCACCCTAGCCTGTAGCCATTATCACAAAATTGTTCCCCTTTTTTCTCTAAGGAATTCAATAAACAACAATGCAAATACATTCTCAAGAAAATGGAATTTATATTTGAGAACAAAAGGAAGAATAATAGAATAATTTTACAGCAGAAAATTGAAATCATCACAAAATTGTTTCCCTTTTTTTCACCAAAAAATTCAATATACAGCAATGCAAATACACACTCAAGAAAATGGAGTTTATATTTGAGCACAAAAATGAAGAAAAATAGTCAAATTATTCCACCAGTTTAATAATCTTACGGCAGAAAACCTACTGATAACTACTCATACTTATCAATTGACAAATAGTTAAAAACTGAGATAATCATCAGACGAGATAAAATTCATGTATTCTAGTCATATGCACAAATAAAATTATCCACAAAAAATACTAAGAACAAAATTCTAAAAAGTGCTGAAACAAATCCATTCACCCAATAAGTCAGATCTCATGCTCTCTTTCGTTGACTCTAGAAATTGATGATAAAACACCCTAGAACACTGAGAGCATGTTCTATTGTGGAAAATGAAGGTTATACTCTAGAAAACTGTTTCAGTAGAACAGAAGATCTGAAAACATGTCCAAATTCATCTGTTTTCCATTTGAAAAATTGAAAAACATTGTTTCTATTTTTCTAACTGTGAACTAATTTCAGAAAACTCAAATTTTCCAGAATTTTTCATTGGTCATGAATAAGTGTTTTCCACATTTTTCTAGCTCACAGACCAATGTTTTGAAAATTTATGAAGGTAGAAATCTTGTTTATAAGCTGGTAAATATAATAAATGGCAATTTTGAATAATTGTTACAATATATTTCAAAATTTTGATTTAATTTCAGAACCCATTTTGTTTTATTTTTTCATTGGAGATACTTAGCAATGTTATGTAAGTCCTTATTCATTACAAATGATATTTTTAAACATTAGGAAATGCCATTATATCACTTGATATGAGGAGATAACATTTTCTATAACTTGAGAAAAGTAATCATTTGTGCAAAATCAATACAGCAACCAAATATAGCTCTATATATTGTTAATGACTTAAAAGAACTTCATCGTTAAGAATTAAAGAGTTATAATAACCACAAAATAATTTATCGACAGTTAACTATCATGAGTAAGACTGAAAAATTGAGTATTACTTTATTTAGACTTAACTCGTAAATTTGGCAAGCTTGGAAGAATTAGGTTCATGCTCTCAACTCATTGACTTTAAAAATGATGCTTGAAGGAACTAGGCTCAAATTCTAATCGAGAATGACCTTTCAAGAATGCACAACTACAAATGTCCATGTGGCAAACTTTCATGTGTGTGAAGGCCTGTCAGTGATGCAAATTTTAGCAATATGCTAACACTCAGATATTGTCGAGTGTGCAATTTTAGCAATGTGCTAACTCTCAAATAAAGTCAAAGACCATTTGAATTGAAGAAGAGACTGATTATTTCTCATCCTATGAAAGTAACACCCAACAAACCTATTCCTCCAGGCTTCTAAGTTTCAGTTATTTAAAACCCAAACCCTATTTAAAGAGTGTTCATGAGTCTGCAATGCATTTATCAGGTGCAATTGAGGAGGCCCAAATCACAATTTAATTAAATCAGTTCATAGGCAAAGATTAGGAGCAGCCAAGTGGTATGCAAGAGAACCCTAATGAAGTAGAAAGCTTAGTCAATACAAGAACTGAGCATGGAGGATATTGATGGAGAATAGGAATCACAATCATTGGAGATGAAAATTGTAATTGCAATGGGATTGTAGGTGATTTATTACATAGTTTATGTAGGTCAGGACAGAGAAAATGAAAGAAAGTGGGAAAATCAGAGGGAAAAGGGGAGAAAACAGGATAAAATAGATCATTCATTCATCAATCATCAATGATCCAAAAATGAGAGCATAGGGTCTTTATAAAGAAAATACAAAGTTTAAAACAAATTATCTATTACTAAAAATAAGAAATCGTAATAAAATAAAATCACAATAAAATAAAACACAATAAAATCAAACTAGAATCTTGTTCAATAAGGAAAATAAATAAAAGCTAATAAAATCATAATATCTTCTAAAATTTTCTTGAAATATTTGATGTGATGTCTGCATTAAAAGCCAATCAAAAACCATGATTATAAAAACTGATCAATTTCAAGTGTTATACGGAAACTTGAGGACGTTACTTCATCAACTGGTGTCAACTTTAATTGCAAAGGACTCCTGAATGCTTTCGGAGAAGAAACTTCTTCAGCCTCAGATTCAGACTCCACTACAGATGCCTCACCACCTTTCACCTTACCAAGCAAAATCATAAAAAGATGCTTTAGAACAGTGTAAGCAATGTAAGTAAAACTTCAATTGTAAACTGCACGTGCATATTCAAAATGCACACTAAAAAATCTACATTACTGTACCATCCAGGAACGTGGCCTGTGATGGGCAATTATCCTCCCATAGCTGTTCGAAATGTTGACTTCAGCTTTACCACAATGAATCATCTATCAGAAAACAACTACATCGAATGAATAATGTATGTTCAAATAACAGCAGTTGTAACCAGTGCCTCAGAATTTATGCACCATAAGCAACTGATTGCAAACCTTCAAAATGTCTGGATCTTTCCATGGCCCCTTATTAGACCTCAAACAACCTCCGTCATCCACACAAGTACATCTACCCCCAAGAAATTCAGGCAATTCACTGCATCACAAAATATTTGATATTTAATACAGCTGAACACAAGATAACATGCATTAAAGCACCTGAATGTCCGAAAATCACCTTGCATCAATTATTTCTAGCAATTTGCTTTGATACTTATGGCCAAGAACCTGAGAAGTTCTCAAAAGAATAAGTTCTAGACACGACTTCTATTAATAGCAAATACTAAATACTGAACATCAACTGCCTTCTTTCAGCACCAACTCTAAGGCCGTTCAACATACGTGAATTTTCAATGTTGTTTGTGGATCAAGAAAAGACTTCACAGTATTCCAAAGCAGCTTAAACCCACTGCCAGCATTGACAATAAACATTTGGCAGAGAGTCTGCAAGAATGATGTTAACAAGTCAAAAAAATGCATTGGCATCATTGATGGAAATTTTCAACTGACATGAATCAATATCGGGGCCCCCCGATACTGCAACAATATCGCGATATCTTTTTGTATCAGCCAATAAAGTCAATATATCGGCTAATACGACCCTGTCAGCTTATAATTTTTAAATTTGTTTTATATCCAATATATTCGATAACGATACATATTATCTAATATATCTAATACCGATATAACGACTGATACAGATACCAATACCAATATTTTCATCCATGATTGGCATACTTCAAGTAAACGTGATCATGATTTTATTTGTATATCAGATGCATAAATGACATACCTCTGGATAGTTGTCATTATCAATCTTCTGCAACCGCATCATTAGTTCACGTGCAGGTTTTGTTAGATTTTTCAAACCCTGAAAATCAGTTATTCAGGGAAAAATCAAGAGGTGAACTCCTGATATACCTTACTAAGAGGACAAATGTGACAAGCTGATAAAATGGTGCAAAGTAGCAACACACCAAGCCTTGGACATCTAAAATGGTGGTAGTCGAATCTATGTGCTTTTTGGCTGCAATGGAACATGCTGGAAACTTGATAGCAAGGCACAATTCAAAATCCTGCACATGGTATTTCACATATCGATCCACCGTTGTTACTTGCAAAAGCTTGTCAGCATCAACTTTCCCCAATAAATAAATGTAAACAGGCCTTCCTTCCTTATCCACACCATGGAAGCCTTGGGGATAATATTTTAGGACCTCATCCAACTCATGGTATTCAAAATCCTGATATTGCATTGAGAAAAGAAAAGAAACAAATTTAGAGCAAGCTTCTTCAGAATGGAGGACCATTGAAGAAACAAAAAAATATTTCACGGCACTAAACTTTTGACAGTGAACAAAGAGGCTAACAGGTAGAAAATGCTACTCCACCAAAAAGGTCAATTGCGTGATCACCTCAAGGATAGTGTCAGCACCGAACTCCTTTCTCCACTGAAGCATCTCGGCCCACATATGCTTTGCTTTATCAATATCAAACTTCCTTGCTTTCAAAAATCTGCATGAAATTTTGAGGATCTAAATAAATATTTAGGTATTTCACTTAGTGATATTTTTCTATACCCTTTTGCAACATATAAAACTTGTAAAATGAAAGAATCATAATCCAAAGATCTGTGATATGCCGTTTTCTTCTGAATGTGATTGTAGAAAACTGAAGCAAAAAAGGGCTGTGTTATTAGACACTATTTTGAAGAGGAAAATGCTTGCTATTAGGAGATCAACACTGGCTATGTGATAAAATTTTTTTAATCTCCCCACCAAAACACTGCAGCCTCTCAAACCAACAACATACAAAAAGAACTGAACCAGAACTGCTGGGTAGATTTCAAAGCAATCTACATGATTTTCACATCATCGCACACAATATAGTAGGCATCCTCTGGTTACATTATGGCATCTCAGGTTCATCAGAAAAGTAAATAGGAGATGCATGATGACATACATACATTCCGTTTCTGAGGTGCCAATCCAAGCAGTCTGGTTCCAACTATAACAGTAAGGAGCCCAGACTGGGAACAACAACTGGCAAGTAAATAAGTTTTAATTTGCAGAGCAACTCTAGCAAAGCCTTGCCAACCCCTGATCCACCCAAAAAAATGCAAAAAATGAAAGAAAAATTGACCATGATTCAAATCAATGCGATGATGAGATCAGTACTCAAAAAGAATTTGCATGTTGACCATGAAATTCTTCATATTAACAGTAGAAAAGCTACTCAAAGATTTTCAACTTGAAGTCTTGAATAGATTTCTCACAAATCACTAATGTAACATAACCACTCAAGCAATCTTCACAAAAAAAGAAACAAAGAATGGAAAGTTATGTCAGAAAATGCACAAAAGGAAAATTACAAGCATGCTTCTTTGAGACTGCATGAAAGTACTTGGATGAATGTACCACTACTGAAAGTAAATCACCTCAACAGTGTATAATAATCATCATGTCTTCCAGGTAATAATTCATCCAAAAGCAATGCTTGTCGAAATGCTTCAACAGCCTGGGATTCTTTAGCATCTCGTACATCTTCAATAGAAATAAAAGTAGCATCGCCCTCACCTTTCCTCTTGCCTCTTTTCTTCAGTGAATGTCTAAATTTAGTAGATGCATTAATTGCTTTCTTCTTCAGATTCCCAATTCTCGTCCTCTTCTCATCGTCAGATATTTCAAAATCAGAGTTCCGTTCTCGTCTTTCACTCCGACTGGAGGATCCTTCAAAGCCTGCAAGAATCCAAAATTTCATTAGCTTCCAGTAACTAGTAACTTGCTTGAAAGAGCTAATTTGCTAATTTGCAGATTACAGTTTTCTCTAATCCAGAACTATGTTTTTCATGATACAGCCAGCTTGTAACCCTCCCCTAATACCCACCAATTGTAGAAATGTACTTTATTCCGAGAAAAATTATTCAAGAAAAAATAAAATAAGGGCCATTGTGAAATCCTAACAACGTCATGGATAAGCATCTATGTAGAGATGTAATACTATGTTTGGAAAAATTGGAATACAGAAACTGGGTTTCCTTTTGCCAACTTATTCTAAACTCAAAAATTCTAAAAATTGTTTTTCAAAGCATTGTGTTCATCTCAGAAAGACCTTCATTCACCCTTAAGGGACATTATCGCCAAAGACAAAATCCCCTCCCCATAGGTTTAAAACACAGGCCACAACATTAACCACAACTATTATGATACAGCTATGACACAACAATGACCCTTATATTTGCTGAGGATATGACAAAAATGGCCCTCACTGCCTCACCTTCCCTCTCTCCATCTCACTCAGGAAATCCAATTCTTAGATTCCTCCCCCTAGCTAGAATTCAGAATCACCTTGCGTGCACCATATAAACATAAAAAATGATCGTCTACATTCCCCGTATCGGACTGCAAAGACAAAAACTATCCCTCCCTCCCTTCCTCTATCTCCCACCATTAAAATTCACATGTTGATGCTGTCACTGTGGGCTTCATCACTACCAATGTAGGAGTCTCTATGAGATTTTCTAGGGCACTGGAGTATGTGAAGCATGTCCTACCATTAGGTCGTAATAAAGTTGAATCTAAGTGCTTCAACAATTGATGGAAATGTACTATTGTGAATGTTGGGATTATTCTGTCTACTAAAAATCTCATAAATTATTAGAAACTATAAGGATCGCCATGGCATCAAGCCTAGTGTTGTCTTAGTGCACAAGGGGGACTAGATAACATCTAAGTATGATAGAGGTTGGGCAGTGGACAACATAAAGCTTACATGCTGCTGATAGGCCAAGTGAACACTACCCAATGAGGGCCCAAGAGCCTGGCACTACAAATAGGTGTTGGAATACAGATACTACCTCAAGTATGCACTTGAATTGTTACCTTATTTATTTCTAGAGGCGATAATGCTAAATGTTTCTAGCCGACAAAGAGATAGTGACACAGTAAGCACATAATGGAATGAAACCATGCTGCTTAGGGCATGAGATCAAGGTTTATGAATATTGTCACTTGTCAAAGCATATGGGTTCACAACACGTCCATATGCTCAGGTGACAAAGATGCATTATGTAGAGGGTCACTATAGTGTCTAGACCACTACTTAAGAAAGGGCAAGGGAGTGCAAGTGTCAAGGCCAACTTGTCACGGACACAAAGGGTACAATCCGGTGAGCTAGTGATTCACCAAAAATGGTTTGGAGCATGGATGAAAATATCAGTTTTGGGATCAGACATATCAAACAAAAGGTATCTATTAATTTCATAGAAGCAAATCACGAACAAAATGAGGAGGAAAACAGAATTTTCTCTCTTTGTTTTGAGGTTCTTGTATTAAGCAGTGAATGCCAAAATTAGACAAGTCAATTACAGATTACATACAAAAGAGTGTATAAATTCTAGCTAAACTGATCCTAACCATCCACTAATACTTAATCATAACACGAATTCATTAAGAGAATTGTTTTTAGTTACCAGATACAAAAGATGACAACTTTCTTGTAATAGAAGAGTGACCCGTGTGACATCATGTTCCACCAATAAGATGCATGTGTTAAACAAAAGACTGATAACTGATCTCCAAATAAGCCTGTTCTTCTGATGTGCAATTGAGCTTGCACGTGTTAGAATAAAACCAGATCATTGGCAATGACAGATAACCCTGCAGATCACCGCTATTGTGCATTCTTCTGTTATAATAGAATATAATTACCAGAGAGCAAGCGCAGGCTAGCTGCAGGTAAAACTACTCAAGCAGACTAACAGAATTTAATTCCAGAGAGCAGCGGCAGGTGTCACGTGAGACAAGTACTTAGCTACAGAGAGTTGAATCACTTCCTGAGAGCAGCCGCAGGTTGGCCGCAAGAAGAACTGCTTAAGCAAAATCTAACAAACTTCAATAACGAAATCAGGTAGTTGACGGACAAATTTGACCAAATATCTAATAAATCGGCCAATATTGTGAATATCAATCAAGATTGTTACGGTATTAGAAAATATCAGTATCAAGGGGTTGATGCCAATTATATTGGTCAAAATATTTCATATCATGGTTAGGAGCAAGGAAGTCCCCCTGTTGAGGTTCGAAACAATGACCCAATGTGCTGCGAATGGGTCAAGTGGGTGAAGGCCTAGGACACCATCAACTGATGGCAGCATGCAAGGGCCGAGTTGACAAGGAAACCTATCAATAGGCCTGCATTGACTCAATGGTGAGCCTAATATCAAGAAGCAATACATATGTTGCTACTTTCTTATAGAGAGATGTTAGAGCCTTTCACTTAAGGTGAATGATGCAGGAATCGTTAAGAAGGGGCAGATTGTGCGGCTAAGTGTCAGAGACAAAACTTTTGGATCATCAAGTGGACTAACACAGGCTTTGATCTAAAGAAGTATGGCCAAATAACAATCAAATTTCTGTTCACTAAAAGTTAGGAGTTGGGAATTGGTCTCACAGTCAAGTCAATTACAATTGAATACTTCATTTGGGTGAATTTTCCAGGTCAAAGAATGCTATTTGCAACAAGTGACATAATTGTGTCTTGGTTGATCATGATTGAGCCAGAGGAAACTTATGTGGAGACATAATATTGTGTAACCAGCTTATGATGCTATTTCTACCTTGTATACCTTATCAGAATTTGAATGCCCACCGTTTAGGTTTTGATGTTAGAGCACCATCATTTTGATCCAAGACATATGACAAGTGAGACAATATTCAAAGACAATGTAAGCTTACTATTCATTGGTGAATCAGATGGTAGTTTGAATAGATGTTAACAGGTGCTCAGATGAGCATACTTAATAGAAATATCATGCCAAAGAGCCGGAATCACATAATATTGTACAGCTTTGCCACGTTGGGTTCACTTGGAGTGACACAGTAAAGAGGCATGGTGGTGTTTCATAGTATGTCAACAAGTGAATTGTGCCATGATATTATGAATCATTGGACTTCATGTGTAAGGCATGTTAGCAAAGTGAGCTCAATGGTTATGAGAACCACATAATCAAAGGATGACCTGGTAAAAGTTGCAGTCAACAAGGGAGCATCAATGGATGCACTTCTTGGGACCAGACTACTTGTGCTGAGGACCCAAGAGGCACCATAAAATCCTTCATGAGAATTATCCAGTGGAACCCTCCTTTGGGGAAGGTCACCTTAGAAAAGGTTTTGCCTTATGAAGGATTAGACAGACAACTCGATGAGACAGGTACTTACTAGGCCCACAACCTAAAAGTCTATAGAATTGATGTGAGACCAATAGGGCTATGAGTTGTGGTGCTGCTAGTAAAAGGGGTGCAGCAAGCAACAAGAAGTACCAATTAGGCAAGAAAATGAACCAGCCATAGTTGTATATGACAACCAGTTGATCAGAGATTAAGATCTTAAAGGTGGGCCACAAGCAATCAAATTGCATTAGGCACACTGTTCAAATTCAATAGAAAAAGTCCTTGGGATCATGGTGTTAGAACCATTGATGGAAACATTGGCCAACACAACCATGTAAGCTTACAATTTTCAAAAATTTTTTAATCTAATATATTCAATATCGATACATACTGTTCAATATGTCTAATACTGATATAACTGTAACCGATACCGACACCGATATTTTCATCCATGGTTAGAAGCAAAATGGGTCATGTAAATTTCAATAGAATTTTTCTAGCACATTGTATTTTTCTAAGAATTCAAGTAAATTTAATTTGCATTTTAATATTGCAGAAAAATTAGATGCCCCATTATATTGGGGCTTTTCAATGTATAGTAGTGCCAATGGCCAAAATGCCCAAAACCGCATATATAAGGAAATGAATTCAAGAAATCTTCCATCATATCCAATAGTCATCTATTATTATTAATTGATTACATGTGTTTCTATACTGTCAATTAGCAACTTGCATTTCTATGCACTCCACACAATTGCTTCTTTGTGATCAACCCACACACTTTAGTGTGCTCATAGATCAATTTGGCTAGTGTCCCGCTTCCAATAAACACGAGCGCATCACATGGTTTTGGGACTATAAAAATCGAATCATGAAACATGAAATAGGTCAAAATGGCCACCATGGACAGGACCTTCAATGACAAGCATAATGTGCACATCGCTTTGGAGGAGGAATACCCATGAAAATCGTGTGAATAGCGACTGGAGACACCCTTGACCAATGAGAAGGTGGTGTTATTGGAGGTGAAGTTGGAAGTAACCACGTTTCATAGGAGACACCACTGTGATGGGTAAGGCATTATAAATGCTATAAAATGGCACGCATCAAAAACCTTCAGTATAAGCTAACAATTTGCCATGCATCCAGTGGGAGATATCAAGATTGAACAAGCAGACCTTCAGAAGGTGACAGCAATAAGAGACCTTGGTAGAGGAATCGAAGTTATTGTGATGCAGATAGTATAATGAACCTTCTTGGTTTAAACAAAGTTGATGTTTTAGTATGTGTCAAGTGGTTCTTCCAAGAGAGAGCCAATTTCTTTATCAAAGGATGGGAAGAATGTGATTCCAATAGGCCAGAGTCAGAAGACTCTGCAATTTAAGACACGTCAACTATATTTATTTGCAATCTTTGGTTGGTAGGCATCATCCTATTCTGCTCAAAAGAGATTGTGTATGTTGCTCGATGGAGCAAGTGTATGGTGGGGTGTGCACTTCCATGGTGCAAGAAGTGACTTGTATCTTGGCCTGGGCTATGTCCAAGTGATTGGGTGATAAGCTTTGTCAACAGTCCAGTTAAGTTCTGTTGAAGATCGTCATGACCACTATATAAAGGCACAATTAAGGCCAAGAATACTTCAGAGAATTTGCTAGAAATGGGTAAAATAATAAAGGGCAATCACAGAAGCTATCTACAAAGGTGGTGGTTAACAATGCCAATAGACAAGTCAATGGCCCATCAAGTCTAGTGGGAGAATGCCATGGTGCAGAGATTAAGGAGCCAACAAACAATGGCACGAGGAGTTATATGTGGCACAGACCTCTTGACAAGCACTAGACAGTGGTTGTAGCTTAGTGGATTCAGCCTTGATGTGTAGTTGGCATGGATAGATAATGTCATGAGCAATGTCGACAAAGACATCAACATTGTCCATGTGAGTATCAACATTGTCAACAACGGCATCAAGACCATGAACATGGACATCCCCACAGTCCATGTGGGCACTAAAGCGGGATGAATGAATTTGTCCAGTTCAAGTACAGAGTTTCCTGAACACAGAAGGGTGTTTGGCAGGTTCTATTACGTGACCTTAAGTCCAAAACAAATAGTCCAAGACTCTAAGTGCTTTAATGGTTAACAAGATATGCCATTTTGAATGTTTGGGGTTTTCAATGTTTACATCTGAAAATATTATAAAGTCATAGAATCCTCTATATGGAGAACCATGATACTAAGCTCTCCACCACTCCTGAGTTGCTATACAGGGAAGGCACTAGATGACACCTATGGAAGTTACCCTGTGATTAGGACCAAGCTTAAGGTTTTCCATGAGGTCAAGGACCAAGTGGCACTATGCAGAAGGGTCATAGAGCTCCGTACTATGGATAGGCCTTAGGCTAGAGGTCACTACCTTCAATAAAAAATATGGGGCATGCTACCTTATATAACAGTCAAGGGGATAGTCCTCTGAGGCACAAGGCATGTTAGATGTCTTGAGCTGGCCAAGCATCAAAAATGTGATAAGGACGAAACAGAAAGAGACCATGCTATATGGGACATGAGAACAAGGTTGAAGAGGATGTTAATTGTAAAGATATTACCACATGACAAAGGGCTTGAGAGCCCAGGAGTTAGAGATAGTGTGCCGTGGATATGAATACTACACTGGTGGAATAGTGAGTACTCAGTAACGGTTAAAAGCAAGGGTGCTCCATGTGTCCAAGTGTCAAACAATCAATCAATGTGTCACGAATGCACTAAGCAAGGTGAGTCCATGGACAACATCATAGGATAGTTGGGTACATGCTCTAACCTATCAATGAGCACTGGCTCGGTGTTGATACTAGTGATGGGAAGCAATTGCTATGCTGCTATAGTTGCTTAAAAGAGAGAGAGATATGGGAGCCACAAAGTCAAGGTGAACCATGCAAGACTGGTTAGAAAAGGTTTTATTGACAAGCACCATGAGGTTCAGTGTTAGTAATGGGACTTTTGGATCATCTAGAAGAGTAAGGATAGCCTTGACTTAGAGAGGTTTTGGCATCACACAGTCACCTTCTATTGCATCACAGTTAGACAGTTACACAAAGGAAATTACGGAGTTCGAGCATCCAAAAATTTCCAATGCTGCTACTTGCACTATTTATTGCCATGGATTCTCACATTGCACACGCTTCCAGCTTATTTTTCTGCCTATATGGTATTTGATAGAATCTGGGCCAGATGGACATGCCAGTCACTCAGTGTTTCCTTTCCCTTCCCTTTCTATCTTTCCTCTTCCTCAGCACAGAAGGGAGGGAAAGGAGGCATTGACAATAATTCTGACATTTTTACATTGCAGTGCATCTCTATGTTCAACAGGAAACAAACATAGAATCATTCATCCAGAGAACATCCAGCTAAATGGTTGATAACACATTCAGTATGATCAGGTAATATCCCTTAAGCAAGTGATGCTTCGTATGAGTTTTAGATCGATTTTACTGACAACAACTTAACATGATATTGCAGAGCAAGTATAAGTCTACATACATTTGATCATTCACATTATCGTGATGACAGCCTTATCCACAAGGGCAATTTTTGTAGGTAATTAGATCAAAGAGTTAGCCTAATCAACAGAGTTGCCTCAACTTAGTCTATGCTGTAATGGGGGTCTAAAGTGCTTTTATAACAACCTTTGTATAGCAATCTAGGCTCAATGTTCAAACCTCTTCACCAATTTTAGCATCATCAACTTACATCTGTACAAAATGTTCATGCCTAACTAAACATTTCTACATTACTTAGCCATACAATAAATTTAGGGAGAGGGTATTTAAGAAATACTAAACACAAGAAATGGGTGTGAATGAAAATTAGGTTCATAAGATGGCATGACAACAATGAATCTATAGAGTTTAACATGACAATAATGAATATATTTGTGGTTTTTCAACATGTAGAGAAGGCACAGTATATGAAACCTAGATAATTCATATGGTGGGAATATGAAAAGAAGGAAGCATTTAATGGACATAAAGATGGCACTAATTTCGGAGTGATATCTCAGAAAAAAAATATAGTTTAATAAATTACATAAAGAGACAGCATTAAACCCTTGTTTATCTGCCTTGATTACATAGAACTCAATAAGTGAAGATTCCCAAATGCTTTGTCAGCTAGGGAGCCTTCCTTGAGTCCGTTTTCTCACTCCTACTAGGAGAGGTAACTTAATATTTGCCATCTTATTTCTGACTACGGAGAGAAAAATTCTTTCCTGACTAGCATAGTATACTTAAGGAAAGTACAAAAGAGTTAGTAACTCCTTCTGATCCTACTGGATTGTAAAGATCTGTTGTCTGTCTGCCATACAACTAATAAATCTAGAAGGTTATTATAGCTTTCAGAAAGGTTTCATACAATATTGGGGTGATAAAACAAAGTAAATAATATGCCCATGGCTAGTTATCCAGTCAAATCCTACAATTCCGTCTATGTCAGGAGACCATTGATGAGAATAGAGCTGGTAAAGCTTGAACCCAAATCCTATAGTAAGAATATAAACACAATTAAAATTTTTGGGGAGTTACACATTTGTTTTTTTGAAAAGACCATTCACAATTTTTTTGAACCTCAATCTCTCCTCGGATAAACCATATGCATGTTCAAGATGAAGTTTTTTTGAGTTTTAAACATAGAACCTGATGAAACCTGAACAGTATATCAAACTTCGAATACAGACAAAGACAATAGCATCAATGGTTAAAGATGTGAAGTAACACCAAATGCATTACAATTTTGACAAATCTATACAGCATAATGAAGTAGCATTGTTAGCTTCATTCTGCTATGCACAAATGGTATTTTGACTCAAGCCCATGCCAATTGTGACAGTTTTAAAATCACTTTAAGAAACAATGGGCAAGAATTGATTAAGCCTTCCTTACGGAGGATGCAACCAAGACAGCACTAATTTGCAATCATCCTTGCCCAACCTCATGTCCTCATTCCACTCATTGTCCTACGTAATTACCCTTATCCTTACTCCATATTCCCCATGAAGACAAATCGTATGAATGCCCATTAAGAAATACTACATATTTGTCAAAAAATTTCTTCTTTGGCATGATTTTACCATTATCACTTGAAGGCTTTTTATCCACTGTCTCCTCAAGTTGTTTTTTCTTCAAATAATTTATATTTTAGATAAAAAGAAGTCAAATACTGTATGAAATGTTTCCCATAAAAAAAATAAAATAAGAAACAACAAGTGAGATGGTGCAGGGTTTGGGTTTCAACATATTCAATAGTTCATGGCTGATAGTGTAGCTCGGTGCATGGAGAGAAGCTAAGGTGAGGTTGTGGATCGCAAAAGCCACCCCCACCCTAACCACCATTTTTCCAGCCATAACCATAGTTACAGTTATGGTTAAAATGGAAAATTTTGAATCTTGAGTGTCAAGGAATCATCAAATACACCAAAACTAAAAGGGAAATTCCAGTGCCATAGCAATAATAACTATTGCTAGAGCAGAAAGGGTTCCCTAAAGGGTGTTGCGCCCTTCCTATTGGTATACACCATATTGGAGACCATTTCCTGCTTTGCAATACCAATTATTTCTCTAGCAACCGCATCACCAAAATTTTTAGAAATACTAATTGCATAAGACCAACTATAAATATGAACCTGATCCAAATCTGTTTCAATTTTGTTCAAATTTTGGAGTCCAAAAGAGCTTAAAAAGCACAGTATTCAAGAGATGAAGACCATCGGAATTACTCCCACAATCACTTCATACCGTAACAATTACGTCAAATACGCTACTTTTCAACTCTTGGACTCAGATACCCACACAAACTTGCATCAAATTAAATTGCAGGAAGATGAGATAACTAAAATATTTTGCAGCCAGAATCAGCTAAACTAAGAACAAAAAAGCAAACTATAACGCAAAGCTCAATAATTTAGTAGAATTCCACCAACGAAAAGTTCAAGAAACAATAACAAAATGATTTGGAGAGAGTAAAGCGGATACTGACAAGGCCTAGCGAGCCGGTCGAGTGGCCGCGACATGTCAGAAATCTGATACTGTAAAAGGGATTTCCGATACCGAATCAGCTTACTGCAAGAAGCTGACGAATCAATTCAGTTCAATAGAGTGCCTTTTTTGGGGGCCGAGGAGGGGGGGCAGATTTCATCTCAAGAAAAGATTTCCGCGAGAGTTGCCAAGGGATAACGCATCTGAATGGAATTAACTGATAATTGATTCCATAGAGAGAGAGAGAAGGAGATTGATTTTACGAGGAGACTGAGTAGCTGACCAAACTATTTGGCTATTCAGCGAGAGCAGCAGGGGCAACAGGACAACATTGAGGAAGGCAATCTTTTTGTCCTTTGTTTTTTTTTATGGGTTTTGTTTGCCCTTTTTGTTTTCCGTGAGAAAGGGAAACGCCCGGCTGGACCAAAACGACAGCAGTCGTAGCAGAAAACGCAGAGGGAGAGAGATTATGGTATGGGCCCACTGGGCCAAACCTTTCGGCCATACGTGGCCCCCGTCTGCCCATGTCACCAGCTCACCGATCAATTAAGTTGGCCAAAGCGTATTTAAACTACTAAACTTTGAATATTAAAAACATTATTCAGAAGAGAGAACGTAAATCTTTCATAATATACTGGATGATTAGAATAAGATAAGACGAGGACAAAAATAGAAAACTTTGAATATAAAATTGACCAGTACATCATAAACTAAATTTGTGATAAAATTAGCATTATAAGACAAGACAGTATTCATTTATTACATATCCTTAAAAAATATAACTATTGGACCTTCATAGAATAGTATGATCAACATTCATCCAAAAGCAATGCTTGTCGAAATGCTTCAACAGCCTGGGATTCTTTAGCATCTCGTACATCTTCAATAGAAATAAAAGTAGCATCGCCCTCACCTTTCCTCTTGCCTCTTTTTTTCAGTGAATGTCTAAATTTAGTAGATGCATTAATTACTTTCTTCTTCAGATTCCCAATTCTCGTCCTCTTCTCATCTTCAGATATTTCAAAATCAGAGTTCCGTTCTCGTCTTTCACTCCGGCTGGAGGATCCTTCAAAGCCTTTGTTGGTTGTCACTGTGTAGCCGTTATGGTTTACAACCAAAGCTGCAGGGAAGGGATTATTCACCCCTTGCAACGGTGGGATAGGAACGAGTACAGGGGCCCTGTTCTGATCCTGTGAAGGGCTTGAAAAGCTGTGTGGTGGAGGGGGCATGGGCTGGGACGTGGTGGTCGATGGCTCTTCGAATTGAAAATCAGGGGACGCTTCGAATTGAAAACCAGGAGACTTACGTGGATGGGGTTTATCGCTTCGAGTCAGAGGCGGCAAAGGCTCATTAATGGAGGCTCGAAGCACTTCAGTTGTCGTAACCACAACCGATGGGAAGTTTGAATTTACAGAGGAATTAGCGACGATGGAAGACAAATACGGTGTTGACGTTGAAGACGAGGGTGGTATGGAACCCGTGATGGACGGGATTACAGGCAGAGGAACGTGACGATGATGGGAAGCCATCGTAGATGGTGCTACAGGCAGCGAAGGGTTTACNGATTTTTTATTATATTTTCCCTATGTGAAATACAAACATGGGGAGTTATTTTCCTTTATATTTTTTCACTTTCCTAGAGCCAAGTAGACCATTGTTATCTTCCCCACTTCTGGTCCCATCAGTCTCACATCAAAGCTATGTTTGACTAACACCATCAATCATCAACAGCACCTTCATCCATCACAAGCAAGTTCTCATTAAATAAATCCCCGGAAGTTCACAAAATAGCCACTAGTCTGCACCAGTACACATTATGATTTTCTGCCATTGACCACAATCTGTCACCAGTCCAACCACCACTGAACCTCACCACCCAACAACTACAATGCCTACTCATCCATCCTCACTCCTAGCTCCTACCATCATCAACCAAAAGCCTAGCCTGCCCAAGTCCAAATAACCAAAATAAGAAACTTCGACTCCTATGCACTTGAGTCAGCTGAACAAAGCATTCGCTCACATTTTCCAATTACCATGCTTCCATCCATCCGTTCCATTTAGGGGTTTTGTTCAATGATCTAAATTGAAAACCAAACAGGATTAAACTATAACGTGCATTTGGTTTGCTATCTGTAAGGGAGCGGAACTACACTGTAAATGGTTAACCTTGTTCTTTCAATTTCCCCCCTTGATTGCTAAATCCTCCTTTCATTATGCTTACCAGGTTTATAAGCAATATCCTTGTCACTAATCAGTGGAGTGCACTCCTTAATGATTCCAATACAACAACCTCAACCATACCTGAGGCTATGACATGATTCCAAGCATTTCAAATGACCCTAGACTCCAATAATTTCAAAGGATAAGGCCAACTGAGCACTTTGCAAGGCAATCCCAGCTATTACCAGACCATCATAGATAGACATACAAATACATGTGATATTTCATGCAGTTTCAGGTTTGAGGTCTGCACCAGTTCTGTGCAGTGCCCATAAAATAATTCAAAAATAATCAACTATGGTGTATGTCAGGGCGGATGTATTAGGTTTATAATGGGGTGAATTGACCACACTGAGATATGTATATTTATATATAACTTAATA
>JAODPA010074590.1:0-29228 GCA_025585075.1 Nepenthes mirabilis
TTGATCATTAACATACTAATCACCTCATAATTGTCGGGTTCACAAATCCGGAACCTCACAGTATGTGTTGTAAAAGTTAGGCTTGACGGCGGCCGTATGTGGTAGAATACGTCCGGGGCCGTCACAACTGGTATAAGAGAAAACTGAGATGCTTTAGGTTCGATCTAAATCAATACAAAAACTTAAGACAGGATGAGCTAAGGCTGAAGGGGGTTAGCATTACTTATACTTAGGACGGAGTAATATATGTTAGCCGCCTTTGGCTAGTAGTCTTATCGAAATGTTCTTTTCAGCAATCAAAGTCGTTGCTGAGAAAATGTCTAATAGAGGAAAACGAGCTGTCCAGACTAACAACCCTCCGGATCCGGAGACAAGGCACTTGAATCTGCTGGACAGGATGGCAGACTTCATAGAAGCCTTGGCTCCACCAACTCCAGTGACCGCCCTAATTTCTATTCATCAGGAGACGTCGGTCTACGATTGCTTTACCAATGAGCAAATTCTTGAATTCTCCGGAGAATCTGACCCATTGAAGGCGGACACCTGGATCCAACGATTAAAGAAGGTGTTCGCAGTGATTAAGTATCCTGCTGAAGATAAGGTCCTATTTGCCACCGATACGGTGGTGGGTGAGGCCCACCACTGGTGGGAGATGCAGAAGAGAGTCTTTGAGGTACAGAGAGGGAAATTACTTGGGGAATGTTCGAAGCAGTATTCTTAGAGAATTACTTTTCTGCTAACCTTTGCGGACAAAACGAAGATGAATTCCTTCGCTTAAGGAAAGGCACTCATACCGCGGCCGAGTATGATGTAAAATTTACGGAACTGTCCCGCTATGCTCCTTATATGGTGGAAGACCAGGAGAGAAAGGCTAGAAGGTTCTTTCAAGGACTAAGAGATGATATCAGGAGACATTTCTCAACTTTAAAGTTGGCTACGCATGGAAAGGTGTTAGAAAGGGCCGTTATTTATGAGAAGGAGCTGGAGGGAGGGGAATTTTTCAGACAAAGAACTTTTAATCAGGCTTCAAGAGCCAGTGTTAGGAGAGGACCCTCAAGGAAGGCAAAGCCGTTAAGGTCCAGTAGGGAGCCATCAGCTCGAGATTAGTATGACTGGAATAAATTTCAGGTATATCAAGTCCTAGGATGACAATTCGTGATTATTTTAGAAAAATGCATAAGTGTTTGGACTTTTGGGTAGCCTCAAGTTATATTGAGGTTGACGATGTAGATTTTTAGACTTAAGATGGCATTGCGGTGACCCCATGTCTAGTAGAAGGTATGGCATATTGTCCAATGTTAGATAGGAAGTGAAGTTGACTTTGGTTAGTTGACGTGAAGAAGATCATAGGTCTTGAGGATTAAGAGGTATTGTCCTATGTGCTTATGGAAGCTTTAGGGATGAATACTTTGTTTTGATAAGACTCTCGAGAGCATGTTCCAAGAATGGTTGGTTTGATTACAAGATTTAGGGATGTCCTTATCCACGGACGGGGGCGAAGAGGTTCAGTGTTTTAAATCAGGGTTCTAAGATAAGAGGTAAGGCCTTTGGGCTTAATATTGTAATCTGGTGTCGTTTTGGGGATTCTAAACCATGTTTGCATTGTGTTTTGAGTTATGTGCAATTGGGAGACCTAAGCTTCATAATAGCGGCAAAGGTAACCTAGTACTTGGAAGGACAAAAGACATATCAAAGTGGATGTTTATGTACGAATCTTGGAATTGAATTGTATGATTTTAGGTATGAACTTGAGCCAGCTAAGGTACCAAGTCTTAATTTGATCTTAATAGTAGTTCGGTGGGTGAACTGCAGTTCTATAACTGTTGGATTGGTAAAGGATGACATCCGGCAATCGAGTAGTGGGATCTAAGGCATAAGTTTGAATTGATCAAGGTATTAATAGATTGATGACGTCTTCCTGTGGAACATTCAATAAGAATCTACGTTAAGTCTAATTAGTATATGCGGCCACATCTTGAAGTTATTTTGTGGTCATTGAGGGCCTTCGGCCGTGTGACTATTTGAGGATGATTATAGAAGGAAGATTAGGTTGACTTATCTGTTGACCAATAATTCGAGGTTATGTCAAAATCAACGACGATCGTTGAGAGTTCCATGCAGAGCCGTGAAAGTATAGGCTTTGGTATCATTGTGAAATACCCCAGAACTTTTGAGGTAGATAAGACAGACCGATATGGTTGTTTATGAATTTCAAAAATGAGGTGGCCTAGGAGAGTGATGATTTGTCAAACGTACCTTGTGAATGGATAAGCGAATTACGTGGGCAATTGTAAAAGCTTGACGATTTCTAAGATCAATTTGGGTTCATAGCGTGTTAATTGTGGATCAATGGAAGTGGTAGCCTAGGTGGTATTCGGGATGAGGATATCGCCACTATGAAGTCCAGAAAACGCCGTTTGGGTTTTATAGGTCCGTTGGTATTTCATGAAATTTTATGGGTTGGATCTTTTGGCCATATTCGGGCCCGTGTTGAGGTGACTTCATAGATAAATTCAAAGGAATGCGAGTTTAGTGAAGGAAATGCCCTATTAGGCTTGTAGCTCTTTGGTAGCATGATCTTGGGATCTATAAGATTTTAAGTGATGGCTATTGGAAAGACCGATTAGTGTCGTGAAAGCGTATGGTCATTTTGGGTCTAGCCGAAATTATTAAGTGATTCGACAAGTATTCTTCGAGGACTACAATTCAAGTGAGACGTTTGGCATAGAGAGATTGTAATTGTTAGAATGAAAGATAAACGGTAGTTTTCGGAGATCGGATGAGGGTAATTGACGTTCATGTCATTTGGGTTGATCCCTGATGGCTTTGGTAAGTTATCGTGGAATGTAATGCCTTTGAGAAATATTAAGGTTATGTTACTCCCACGTCATGATAGGTGGATACCTTTGATTTAATTGGGGGAGAAGTTCATGATTAGTGTTACCTCATATGTAAGTCAGAATTAACAATTAAAGTCTCCGCTTTGTGAACTTATGGCTTTGTCTTTGAAGATAGTCATTACCTAAAGTTTTAAGAAACAAAATAGCTGTAACATTAAAAGGAATGATCATATGATATGGCCTGCGGACAGACCTGTTTAAAGGTTGAGAAAGTGAATCTCGGTATTTTCGTTGGGAAAGCAGGCATCAATGTTGGCAATTAATGCTGCGAGTCTTTGGACTTGTATATCTTTGAAGTTTCATAGGAGATGTGAAAGATAAATCGCGAGTAAGTCCAAATGATTGGGTGATAGGATGCCATGTTCTCGAATTGGGAGACAAAACCATATTCGATGTTTGGGAGCTAGGAGTTCATGAAATATGAAGTCCTTATGATTTGTTTCAAGACGATTAGGGTGACCCACTTATCATAATCATAGAAGATGTGTTCGGCTAGAATTAGTTGGCTTATTAGTATGCCAACGCGATCTTAAGGTTACTAAGTAATTGGGATCTTAAGATTCTGGGCAATGATTTAAAGTTATGTTAACTCTTCGAGTGATTGTTATGACTGTAACTCGGAATGTGGCTGTAGTCTGAGGATTGTAGAATTGTCTTCATAGTATGACTATCCTAGAACTATTTTAATCAGAGCAGCGCAACGCAAGTGTCATGAACCCATGGCTCAGAGATTTAAGAATAAGGTTGAGGTCCCTGTGATCGAATTCTTTGAAGCTTGGAATGAACCGAAGTGGAATTTCATTAGATTCGTTTGAAGTATCAAATTAAATTGGAGAAATGGTCAGCATTATTGCAGGTCGCTTTTGACTTTTGGAGGATCGTTATAAGGTCTCCTGTGACGGAACGGATTTTTTTTTTTGTGTCCTCAAAAGCTTCCGTCAAACAGAAACACAATTACCCATCATTCACAATTTTTACAATAAACATTCACAGGATCACACGAGCCATCCATGGCACAAATCCATAAAAATATTGACTACTTTAACAGTTTAATAACGAGATGCCATCTAGGACCTGCACAGTAAATCCATAGTATATATAGCAGAAGTAAACTAAGAACCTGTAGAAGCATAGCTTTTTCCCTTTTACAGTCATACATAACATATGCTTTTCATATAAAAAAAATCTACATGTTCTAGAACATCATTAAACATGAGATCAGTATACAAAATCACATTTTCAGCTAAGTGTTTGCATCCACAAGCTCTTCAAAAACAGCTCCAAAATACTCTAAGTCCTCCAAAAACCTTCAAAAGCTTCTCTTGGTCTATCCTTTTCGTTAGGTAACAGTTCTATTGTCTCATCTGGAGGAGGAAAAACACTAAAACAATTAGCCGAGGCTCAGCAAGGTACATGCACATGAGTAGTAAAACCATGATGCAGAACAGTCATGTAACGGTGCAGAACAGAACGGTTCAGACAGAAAGCAATTCAGAAAGCAAAAAAATCATACTTGACAGTAATATACTTTATAAATCAGAAATCAGAAATCAGTAAACAGAAATCATCCACTGAGATCGGTAATCAGTCCTCGGTAAATAGAAATTGGTAATCAGAAATCGGTAACAGTAAACTGTAATCAGTACGGTAACCAGTAACAGAAGTCAGTACAGTAGCCAATAACGAAAATCAGAAATCAGAAATCGGAAAGCAGTTAACATAGCAGAACAGTACAGATCTTGCTAGCGTACCCTACTAGCAGAGGGGGCGAGTGATCGACGATAGATTGTGTTCACTCCACACAATCCAATGGCAGAAACAGAAGTATCTCATCTCGAGGGATCAAAACAGTGTGCCACCCGAAGTTAGGCCAGTAACAGAATTTTCCACCTGACCGTAACGCCCCGAGGGCAGGGCGGACCACAAATAACTCCATGGACAGAGTTATCCTCGATTACCACCGAAAAGTCCTAAGGCATGCCGGAGAACCTAACCTTGAGTGCATATCAGTCTGGGTCCAAAATAACAGAAAACAGAAATACTTCCTTCTTAAAAGCCATTTTCAGTAAAGCCGGAGTTTATTTTCAGTTCGGAGTCAGAATTCATTTTCAATACAAGCCAGAGTTCATTTTCAATACAAGCCGGAGTTCATTTTCAATAAAAGCCGGAGTTCTCTTTTAACAAAAGCTGGAGTGCATTTCCTCAAAAAGCCGGAGTGCGTTTCCTCAAAAAGCTGGAGTGCTTAAAAGCCGGAGTGCTATTTGGACGGAGTGCCTTTTGGATGGAGTGCTTTTCACTAACGGGACGGAGTGCTTTTTCCTTTAAAACCTTGGTGTAAATTCCTTCTTAAAAACCGGAGTGACATTCCTTTAAAATCGGAGTTCTTTCTTTCATAAAGGCTGGAGTGCGTAAACTCAAAAACTGGAGTGCTTTTTCTCAAAAAGACGGGGTGCTTAAAAGCCAGAGTGCTCGAAAGCCGGAGTGCTCGAAAGCCGGAGTGCTCAAAAAGCCGGAGTGCTTTTCTCAAAAAGCCGGAGCACCTTTCACTCAAAGGACGGGGTGCTTTTTACTCAAAGGACAGAGTACTTTTTAAAAGCCGAAGTTCCATAAATCCGGAGTGCTTTTTACTGAAAGCCGGAGTACTTTTAAAAGTCAAAGTTCATTTCACATTAAAGTCGGAGTTCATTTTAAGGCCAAAGTTCTTTTTCCAACAAAAGGACGAAGTTCTTTTTCTCCGAAGACAGAGCTTATTTTCTCAAAGGCCGGAGTTCATTTTCTCAAAAGCCGGAGTTCATTTTACACTAACGCCGGTGTTTCATATAACTGGAGCTACAGTTAAATATCATTAAAACCCCTTTCAGTTTCGTACTTAGTGCTTCACCAAAACTTCCAGACATAAATCGGTCTCTAAACAAGTCTTATTTCATGAAATCAAGGCCATAATTCCAAATATATATATATACTCAGTCATGCATTTAAACCACAAATCCCCAAAATTTCGAGTTAGGGTTTAGCCATGTTCTTTCAATGTCAAAATAAACACATAACACATGACACATGCATGAAATCGGAGCCAAATACTTCCATAAACATGAACAAACATGAAATCTAACCGATTAATCGAAGGAAATATACTTCATGTACTTCAATCATGCAACATCGACATTTTAGAGCATTTTCAACGGTTTTAAAGCATGAGAAATCAGTACCGTGAAAAACAGCGTCCGAAGTACACTTGCCTTGTCGCGGGCTTTCACCTTTTTAACTGGCTCACGGATGGATTCAGGCTCCCGGGCTTCGTTCTCTATCCTTCTCTCACTAGGGACGGCGCTCTCTCTCTCTCCTCAAACCCTAAAGTCACACTGAAATGAAAGGGAGAGAGCTGGGCGCGTTTTTATACTGCGCCTGCTGCTCGACCGGAGCTCAAGCGGCCAGAGAGCGGCAGGGATCGATAAACACCACTGGTTTTTCTGCCCGATAGAAGGCTCGAGCGGCCAGCGGGCGGAGGGACTCGAGAACTCCAATGGTTTTTTCGCCCGATAGAAGGCTCGAGCCCACAGCAAGCGCCACTTGGGCTGCTTGCTGAATTTGGTCATTTTCTAACTTTTCACTTTTACTACCACTTTTTCACTGCATGCATAGCCTCTTACTGATATTAATCACCTTAATCACATCTAGTTATTACATTTTCGGTTTCGGGTCCTCACATCCTCCCCCACTTAAAGAAATTTTGTGCTCGAAATTGAATAAAGTACATACCTCAGGGGAACAAGTGAGGATACTTGTCTCGGATCTCCTCTTCGCGCTCCCAAGTGGCTTTCTCCGGTGAATGATTTCTCCAAAGCACTTTCACTAGGGGATAGACTTCGTTCGCAACCTTTGATCCTTTTGGTCTAAGATCTGCAGCGGCTCCTCAATGTAGGACAAGTCCTTGTCAATGGACAAAGTCCCGTAGTCTATCACATGCGCTGGATCGTGGATGTACTTCCAGAGCTTCGATACATGAAATACATCGTGTACGCCCGCAAGAGTCAGTGGTAACGCCAACCTGTAGGCTACCTACCCGACCCTTTCCAGAATCTTAAAAGGACCAATGAACCGAGGTTTCAACTTTCCCTTTACTCCAAACCGGAATGTGCCCTTTGACAGTGAGACCTTTAGAAACACAAGATCTCCTATCTTGAAACTCAGCCCTATCCTCCGCTTGTCCGCATAACTCTTCTGTCGGCTCTGGGCAACCTTCAAATTATTGTGGATCACCTTAATCTTCTTTGTTGTTTCTTTCACAACCTCAGGGCTCAAAATTCTTTTGTCTCCAGTTTCCTCCCAATGAAAAGGTGACCTACACTTTCTCCCATACAACGCCTCAAACGGTGCCATGCCGATACTAGTTTGGTAGCTGTTGTTGTAAGCAAATTCAGCTAGTGCCAGATGAGTATCCCAAGTTCCTCCAATCTCCAAAACAGAAGCCCTCAACATGTCCTCGAGAATCTGAATGGTACGTTCAGATTGGCCATCAGTTTGGAGGTGATACACGGTACTGAACTTCAATTTTGTCCCCAACTCCTTATGCAAGCTCTCCCAGAACCTCGAGACAAAGCGTGGATCTCTATCAGACACAATGGAGGCCGGAACTCCATGAAGTCTCACGATTTCATTCACGTACAACTGAGCCAATCTATCCCGCGAATAGGTCATCCTGATCACCAAAAAGTGGGTTGATTTCGTCAGTCGATCAACTATAACCCACACGGCGTCATGATTCTTAGGAGTCCTCGGCAATCCTGATAAAAAATCCATAGCAATGTCCTCCCATTTTCAGCTCGGAATGGGCATTGGCTGTAGCAGTTCAGAAGGCTTCTTCCTCTCGGCCTTTAGTTGCTGACACACTAGGCATTTCTCCACATGGCCCATGATATCTCTTTTCATATTTTTCCACCAGAAGGTCTTTTTCAGATCCTGATACATTTTATTCGTTCCCGGGTGGATTGTATACCAAGACCGGTGAGCCTCCTTCAAGATTTTCTCCTTCAATCCTTTATCATCCGGTACACATAATCGATCTCTAAATCTCAACACACCATCATCCCGGATGTTAAAATCAGCCCGAGACTCCTTACTCAAATCATTAGCAATATCCATGAGGAACAAATCATTCACCTGTTTCTCCTTGACTTCACCAACTACCTTGGTTGAATTTGGAAATACGACAGGAGCATCCTATCACTTTTGGCATAGCGTTGGATATCGCACTGCTTCAAATAATCTAACATCTCCATCTGTTTGACCTGTAGGTGCGCCACATAGCCCGATCGGCGACTCAAAGCATCTGCTACCACGTTGACTTTTCCTAGCTTGTACTGTATTTCACAGTCATAATCCTTCAGGAAATCGAGCCACCTCCTTTGCCTCATGTTGAGTTCCTTTTGTGAGAACAAGTACTTCAAACTCTTATGATCGGAACAAGTACTTCAAACAAGTACTTCAGGAACTTCTCGCCATATAGATAATGTCTCCAAATTTTCAATGCAAACACCACAGCAGCAAGTTCAAGATCATGGGTAGGATAATTTTTCTCATGCACTTTCAATTGTCTAGATCCATATGCCACGACTTTACCGTGCTGCATCAACACACATCCTAGACCCACCTTAGAAGCGTCGTAGTACACCTCAAAGCCTCCATAACCCTCTGGAATAATCAGCACCGGAGCGGTGGTCAAACGATCCTTTAGCTCTTGGAAGCTCAGATCGCACTCCTTTGTCCACACAAACTTAGCCTCCTTCTTCAGCAACCGAGTTAGAGACATAGCAATCTGAGAGAAATTCTCTACAAAGCGCCTGTAATATCCTACCATACCCGGAAAGCTCCTGACCTCAGTCACAGAAGTTGGTCTGCTCCAACTTGTAACAGCCTCTATTTTCTTGGGATCTACAGAAATGCCACCATCAGAAATTACATGCCCCAAGAACATCACCCTTTCGAGCCAGAACTCACACTTACTCAACTTGGCATACATTTTCTCATCGCGGAGCACCTGAAGTACCTTCCTCAAATGAATTTCATGCTCCTCGTGATCCTTTGAGTAGATCAAGATGTTATCAATGAATACCACCACAAATTTGTCCAAGTACGGCCTGAAAACCCTATTCATCAAGTCCATAAAAACAACTGGGGCGTTTGTAAGGCCAAAGGGCATGACAAGAAACTCATAAGGGCCACAACGTGTCCAAAAAGCTGTTTTAGCTACATCCTCCGGCTTGATCCTTAGTTGGTAATAATCGGACCTCAAATCAATCTTTAAAAACACCCGCGACCCTTGCAACTGGTCAAATAGATTATCAATGCGCGGTAGAGGGTATTTGTTTTTAATCGTGACCTTATTTAATTCACGATAGTCAACACACAAGCGCAAAGACCCGTCTTTCTTCCTTACAAACAACACCGGTGCACCCCAGGGAGATACACTCGATCTGATAAAATTCCTGTCTAATAGCTCCTGTAGTTGCAACTTCAATTGTTTCAGTTCAGCAGGAGCCATACGATAAGGGGATTTAGAAATTGGACTAGCACCAGGAACAACAATGATTTCAAACTCAATTTCCCAGTGCGGAGGCAATCCAGGTAACTCCTCTGAAAATACATCCTCAAAGTCACAAATGACACGATATCCTTAGCCGGCACACTATGGCTTCCGGTAGTACAGGCATATCCCAAATAAGCTCTACATCCACTACTCATCAAATGCTTGGCATGAAGAGTAGAGATCAACATAGGTACCCCCTTTTTCTTAATGCCCTGAAAGTAAAAGGGCTCCATCCCAGGAATGTTAAAACAAACCTACTTCAGAAAACAGTCGATACTGGCATGGTACTTGGCCAGCCAATCCATCCCAAGAATCACATCAAAATCACCCATGTCCAACAACACTAAATCCACAACCAGATAGTTCCCACTCACCTCAACCATACATTCTGGATACATTACATCAGTAACCACAGATGATCCGGTGGGAGTACATACAGATAATCCACAATCCAAAACACATGGGGCAGATACAATACAACATGCAAATCGCGGGAAAATAAAGGAATGGATAGACCCCGAGTCAAATAATATGGATGCAGAAACTCCATAAATAGAAATGGTACCTTCCACTACGTTCGGAGATGCCTCTGGATCTTGAATAGTCACTGTGAAGGCCCTTCCGAGACAGTAGGCTTCTTTCCTTCCATCCTTGGGGGTAGTGGGCAGTTCCTGAGAAGATGGCCATGCTGCCCACATCTAAAACACGCCCCCGACATTCTGCGGCATTTTTGTCCCAGATGCTTCCTCCCACAGAAGGCACAGTCTTCAGCCGACGCTCTAGTACTGGTCACTGACTGAGTCGGCACAATAGTTTTTCCTTTGTCAGCTGCTTTAGTCCTCTTCAAAGGCCCAGAAGACCCCGCAGTTGATCCGGTACTTACTCCTGCTCGGCTGGCGGTTCTCTTTGCATAAAATCTTTCTATCTCCACCTCCTTCTCGTAGATCGTTGCTCTGTCCAAGATCTCGGCGTAAGTCTCAAACTTCAAAATAGACAACAACTTTCTAATATCATCTCGTAGGCCTTGGAGGAACTTTTTAGCTTTCCTTTGTTCATCCTCCACATAAAATGGTGCAAAGCGAGACAAGTCCGTGAACTTGGCATCATATTCCTTGACGGTCATGCTCCATTGTCTCAGCCTCATGAACTCTTGCTCTTTCTGATCTTGAAGGCTGGACGAAAAATACTTTTCCAGAAATGCCTCCTCAAACATCTCCCAGGTGATAGCTTCATTAGGCACTCCCATCGTCCGTTTCTGCATGTCCCACCAACTATTAGCTTCACCCTCCAATTTATACGCAGCAAATTTGACCTTTTCTCGGTCAGTACAGCCAAGCACATCAAATATTTTCTTCATTCTTTTCATCCACACGTCCGCCTCAGCCGGATCAGGCTTTCCTAGGAAGCTTGGTGCTCGTTCAGCTGTGAACCTATCATAGGTTGTAGGTCCAGGAGGTGCCGGAGCTGGTTCGGGCGTCGGGGCCATATGCTTTCGCTCGACAGACTCCACGACATTGGTCATTCTTTCTAGGAGATTGATATAAGCAGCCTCTTTTTCATAGGGCGTGCTAACGCCACCGCGGCCATTTCTCCCACCTCTTCTACTTGCCATCCAATAATCAAGGCAAACACATGAATATAAGGTCAAGGATCCCAATAAATAAGAAATAAGTATTCAATAACTTTAAGGAACTTCTAACCAAGCCTAAGAACTAATCTCTTAAGGGTCTTAACTATCTTAGCTTCCTTTACTTATTCTTACAGGAATTCTATTCAGAGATTCAGACCTATGCTTCCGCCTTTCGATCGATCAATTCCTAAGGTATCTCAATTCTCTGATACCAATTGTGATGGAATGGATTTTTTTTTGTGTCCTCAAAAGCTTCCGTCAAATAGAAACACAATTACCCATCATTCACAATTTCTACAACAAACATTCACAGGATCACACGAGCCATCCATGGCACAAATCTATAAAAATATTTACTACTTTAACAGTTTAATAACGAGATGCCATCTAGAACCTGCAAATTAAATCCATAGTATATATAGCAGAAGTAAACTAAGAACCTGCAGAAGCATATCTTTTTCCCTTTTACAGTCATACATAACATATGCTTTTCATACAAAAAAATTCTACATGTTCTAGAACATCATTAAACATGAGATCAGTATACAAAATCACATTTCCAGCTAAGTGTTTGCATCCACAAGCTCTTAAAAAATAGCTCCAAAATACTCTAAGTCCTCCAAAAACCTTCAAATGCTTCTCTTGGTCTACTCCTTTTCGTCAGGTAACAGTTCCACTGTCTCATCTGGAGGGGGAAAAATACTAAAACAGTGAGCCAAGGCTCAGCAAGGTACATGCAGATGAGCAATAAAACCATGATGCAGAACAGTCATGTAACGGTGCAGAACAGAATGGTTCAGACAGAAAGCAATTCAGAAAGTAGAAAAATCATACTTGACAGTAATATACTTCATAAATCAGAAATTAGAAATCAGTAAACAGAAATCATCCACTGAGATCGGTAATCAGTCCTCGGTAAATAGAAATCAGTAGTCAGAAATCGGTAACAGTAAACTGTAATTAGTATGGTAACCAGTAACAGAAGTCAGTACAGTAGCCAATAACAAAAATCAGAAATCAGAAATCGGAAAGCAGTTAACATAGCAGAATAGTACAGATCTTGCTAGCATACCCTACTAGCAGAGGGTGCGAGTGATCGACGATAGATTGTGTTCACTCCACACAATCCAAGGGCAGAAACAGAAGTATCCCATCTCGAGGGATCAGAACAGTGTGCCACCCGAAGGTGGGCCGGTAACAGAATTTTCCTCCTGACCGTAACGCCCCGAGGGCAGGGCGGACCACAAATAACTCCATGGATAGAGTTATCCTCAATTATCACCGGAAAGTCCTAAGGCATGCCGAAGAACCTAACCTAGAGTGCATATCAGTCTAGGTCCAAAATAATAGAAAACAGAAATACTTCCTTTTTAAAAGCCATTTTCAGTAAAGACGGAGTTCATTTTCAGTTCAGAGTCGGAATTCATTTTCAATACAAGCCGGAGTTCATTTTCAACACAAGCTGGAGTTCATTTTCAATACAAGCTGGAGTTCTCTTTTAACAAAAGCCGGAGTGCATTTCCTCAAAAAGTCAGAGTGCATTTCCTCAAAAAGCCGGAGTGCTTTTTGGACGGAGTGCTTTTCACTAACGGGACGGAGTGCTTTTTCCTTTAAAACCTTGGTGCAAATTCCTTCTTAAAAACCGGAGTGACATTCCTTTAAAACCGGAGTTCTTTCTTCCATAAAGGCTGGAGTGCGTAAACTCAAAAACCGGAGTGCTTTTTCTCAAAAAGACGGAGTGCTTGAAAGCCGAAGTGCTCGAAAGTCGGAGTGCTCAAAAGCCAGAGTGCTCGAAAGCCGGAGTGCTTTTCTCAAAAAGCTGGAGTGCCTTTCACTCAAAGGACGGGGTGCTTTTTACTCAAAGGACGGAGTACTTTTTAAAAGCCGAAGTTCCATAAATCCGGAGTGCTTTTTACTGAAAGTCGAAGTACTTTTAAAAGTCGAAGTTCATTTCACATTAAGGCCGGAGTTCTTTTTCCAACAAAAGGACGGAGTTCTTTTTTTCAGAAGACGGAGCTTATTTTCTCAAAGGCCGGAGTTCATTTTCTCAAAAGCCGGAGTTCATTTTACACTAAGGCCGGAGTTTCATATAACTGGAGCTACGGTTAAATATCATTAAAACCCATTTCATTTTCGTACTTAGTGCTTCGCCAAAACTTCCGGACACAAATCGGTCTCTAAACAAGTCTTATTTCATGAAATCAAGGCCATAATTCCAAATATATAGATACTCAGTCATGCATTTAAACCACAAATCCCCAAAATTTTGAGTTAGGGTTTGGCCATGTTCTTTCAATGTCAAAATAAACACATAACACGTGACATATGCATGAAATCGGAGCCAAATACTTCATAAACATGAACAAACATGAAATCTAACCGATTAGTCGAAGGAAATATACTTCATGTACTTCAATCATGCAACATCGACATTTTAGAGCATTTTCAACGGTTTTAAAGCATGAGAAATCAGTACAGTGAAAAACGGCGTCCGAAGTACACTTGCCTTGTCGCGGGCTTTCACCTTTTTAACTGGGTCACGGATGGATTTGGGCTCCCGGGCTTCGTTCTCTATCCTTCTCTCACTAGGGACGGTGCTCTCTCTCTCTCATCAAACCCTAAAGTCGCGCTGAAATGAAAGGGAGAGAGTTGGGCGCGTTTTTATACGGTGCCTGCCGCTCGACCGGAGCTCAGGCAGCCAGCGAGCGGTAGGGATCGATAAACGCCACTGGTTTTTCCACCCGATAGAAGGCTCGAGCGGCCAGCGGGCGGAGGGACTCGTGAACGCCACTGGTTTTTTCGCCCGATAGAAGGCTCGAGCCCACAGCAAGCGCCACCCGGGCTGCTTGCTGAGTTTGGGCATTTTCCAACTTTTCACTTTTACTACCACTTTTTCACTACATGCATAGTCTCTTACTGATATTAATCACCTTAATCACATCTAGTTATTACGTTTTCGGTTTCGGGTCCTCACAGCTCCCTTATATCGATGGTTGAGAAGATCAGTAAGTGTCTGGGTTGAGCCGTTCTGAGAGGCTAAGGCTCATCAAAATTTCAACGATGAAATTTCTCTAAGTGGGGGAGATTGTAACGGCCCAGATACTAAATCATAGAAAGCCCTAGTCATTAAATTAATATAATGTTGGAGTAAAAGAAAGTTTATCCGGTCAACTCCAGTTGACCGAAAATGTGAAGGGTACTTATCCGGTCAACGTCAATTGACTGAAAGTAATGAATGAGCAATTATAAGACTAGAAGGCAAGTCGGGGTAGTTAAGTTGACCGGAATTGTATGATGGTTGACCGAAAAAGATAATAAGAAAGTTAATCCGGTCAACACCTATTGACTGGAAAACGTGAAAGGAAATTTAATTCGGTCAACATTAGTTAACAGGAAAATGTGAAAGAAAGGCCAAGGAAAAGTTAGCCGTCCGATTGATTGACGTGATGACTAATTAAGAAGACCATGCCTAGTAAGTAACCGACTTTCAACCACCCCCGAGTGGTTGACCTGCCCTACCTACTGCTATCTGACCAAAGGCCTATAAATAAGAAACTAGGGAGTGCAAGGGAAAAGGTTAGGAGGAAGCTCTCAGCCGAGCTTCTTAGTGAAAGAACCCAGAATTCCAGGATGGAGAAAAGAGATGCAGGCAAGTGTACCCCCCTTAAATTCATGGTTTACTATAAGCGTACTCATCTTTCTATAGTTTATGTGTGCAATGTAAGTTTGTCTGATTTTCGATGAACTTATGTTAAGGTATGCATGATATTTGTTCTGATCATCTGGATTTCTGTTAATGACATATTTAAAGGAAGCTCTATTATGTGTTTTCATAAAGATCTTCGTTTTTACCTTACTTGCATGAATTCTGGCTACGAACAAGCTTTTAAGATATTTGACATGAGTAAAAAGACCTTCGGCACTTGTATTGAAATTTTGAAACCGGCATTTGCCTTTAATTTTGAAACCAGCCTTGATTTGAAACCGGCCTTATAGAATAATTGAAATCGGCCTTAATCGAAACCGGCATTTGCCTTTGATTTTGAAACCGGCCTTATAGAATAATTGAAATCGGCCTTAATCGAAACCGGCATTTGCCTTTGATTTTGAAACAGGCCTTATAGAATAATTGAAACTGGTCTTGTATCACGAATTTGAAACCGGCATTTGTAATATAATTTTGAAACCGGCTTTATAAGTGACTATAAGTTCTGTAATTTGAAACTGGCTTGAAGTATATGATTGACCTCCAGCTTTGATAAATGGGACATCTGACACTTTAATAAAAGATCTTCAGTTTTAAGACGTTAAAGGAAAGGCTTTACGGATTTCAAATGCTGAAATTAAGAACAAAGGTTATAAGAACAAGAAAAAATGTATGTAATTCGGACAGCAAGTAGAACTTTATGACTTCCGACTTTTGAACTATGATAGATGGCCATCGAAAGATATAAACTAAAAACCGAGTTTCTATTAAACTTGCTGTTAAAATTGGATGAAGGATATTAGAGTGACACTCGAGGACTACCCCTGGGCCACGGGGGAATTTCTGGTGGCACAAGCCTTATGGACTATGGCCTCGTATGCCAGGTAAAAGGCATTACCGCCTGCCTCTGAGAGTATAATAGGAGGATACGGCCTTAGGTTGTGGGGTAGCACACAACCCTTCATCGATGTTGTTCACTCCCGTCTTGTCCCTAAAGATGGTAAGAATTTCGTACCGTTTTATAAATTTTTTGAATACAAGATAATAAGAATAAGAACAAAGATTTCTGAACTTAAGAAGAAATGATATGGTGATTTTCGTATACTAAGTTTATCTTACTTTGATCCGATGATATGTATGTTAATGTTTTCTACATGTGGGTACCTTGCTGGGCTTTGTAACTCACTCTTGCTATTTTTCAGATGATAAGAAGCTTATGGAGGATGAAATTGAATAGAGTCATGTGGTGTAGTTAGACGGCATAGCTGGATAGAGCTGATTAGCTAAGGAGTGAAGGAATTGATGTATTTTCCTTTGATGTTTTGGGAAAGACTTATAAAACATTTCTGCTGTAAAAGAATTAATGGATGTTGTATGTTTCCGTAATTTACAATATGGGAAAATCAAGTTGACTTTCCCAGTAGCATCTCATTTCATGTCAAGGTCTTCATATCCAACCAACCTTAATGTTGTCCCGTCAGGTATGAGGCTAAACTTTGATGGCCAACTCAAGGAGTTCGGCCTTAAGCGATCCTGTGTACGCGATGTAAAGTATATATATATATATAAAAGGAAAAAAAAAATTTATGTCCACCTAGTTAGTATTTATACCGTATGTATTGTAAAAGTTAGGCTTGATGGCGGCCGTATGTGGTGGAACACGTCCGAGGCCGTCACAATTGAAGGAAGGACTTAGATAAGAAAGTTTAGTGAAGGAAGTCCTTGAAGACCTTTTTGGGAGTTTTGAAGATCGCAAATGTAAATAGCAAACTTTTGTGGATGGAAATTATGTAAAGAAATTAGATAGCTACAACATATTATGTTTTATGTTGGGTTATTGTTTTTGCTTTTGCATGACTATCTTATGGCCTTAGTTTTGCCTTCACATTTTGATTTGTGCAAATTCCTAGTTTGCATCTCCCTTTTGAACTAAGATAGTGGATAGGATATATTATCTTAGTGGCATGGATGTTATGGCATTTTCTAGATCTTGTGTTTGTGTGATAAATTAATGTGAAAGTTTATTTATTTGTATAATTGTCCAGATTGTGAAAATTTCAGGTTGTTTGTATTGGGTTTTTATCCAATTTTAAAGGAAACTCTGTCCGATTTTCTGTAAAAATATTATATTATTTTTTTTGGCAGTAGTTTATTTGTTATTGACGGAGGTTAAAAAAATCGGCTCCGTCAAACTATTGGCATTGATCCGCAAAGATAATGAAATTTTCTGCATGATTTAGAACCTAAAAGGATCAGTGATAAAATGAGAAAGATAAATGTGTTCCGGAAAGGTATTTGTTCATGTTTCATGGTTATGCATTCATATTATATTCTTATTCCCTTTCCTTTATTTTATTTTGCGTATATTGTATGTTACCGTTGATTATATTATGTCTTGCTGAGCATTTGGCTTATCATTGCTATTTTTTTCTTCATTCAAATGAGCATGCACTTATACCTGATAAGGCTTAGAAGTCGGCAAGGCTGAAAACCTGGATGATACTTTTGAGGACTTAGATGTTGTGATTTTATACCCTTATGTAGAGTATTTTGTATATTTTGAGATGGATTGTATATTGATATAGTTGTATGTCCAATGACGTACATGTAGTCTGGTTACCGCTGTACTTGATAGATGTATATACTTTCGCAGGTTTTTATGGTTTGTTTAAGTATCTAATGATATCTTATCTGAGTCGATGTTGTAACCAGTATAATGACTTTGGTGCCACGTGTTTGGTTGTGGCTATTTGGATTCTGTGTTGTGATTGTGGATGTATATTTGTGCTGTACAAAGATTTTGTATAGGTTTGTATTAGTTTGACTGTCGTTTTACTGCCAGAACTTTTTCAGATCGTCGAAAATCGGCAGAAAATCGACGCCAGGCCCTGAATCAACAATACAATCTTTCCAAATAGAGCAACAAATCCCTGTGCCCTATACGGAAAGCTACAAGGCACCTGGGAAAGGCATGAAGCCCTCGGAAACTGGCAAAGCATCGTCTTGGGAAAGGACGCATGAGCAGGCTTGCTGTAAGTGACCCATCGTGACCTACCAGAGACTGGTGAGGCTTGGTTATCCTGCATGGCAGCTCGTGATGGGTCCAGTTGCACTAGGGACTAGCCCAAGTCCAAGTCAGGCCCATCCACGAAAGGGGTTCCACGAAGACTAGAGCCCAGAAGGCTCAAACGAAACGCCCAAACTCAGCAACGCACAATGGGTCGATGGAGATAGGGACCGGCCGAGCCTAGCAGATAGCCCCTGCGATGCGACCAATCGTAATGGAAAAGGCCACTAGCCTGGTTAGTGTATAGGGACGCTTACCATTGGTGAGCGTGGTTAACGATCAGAAAAGGTGCTACTGCTACTAGGGCACTGCCGCCATTAGTAGGCCTTGATGAATCACCGGCCAGAATAGTGAGGAACATGTCAACAAGGACCATTCATGAATGTACCACCACCGCAAGGTGACAACCGAAATGTCAGTTATGACCACCTCTGGGATAGGCCAGCGAATCCTGACAAGACACATGGCGTAAACTTTAGTGCCAACGCCACTACTACAAAACATTACAAATTCCCTTCGCCATCACAGGGAAAAGGAGGATCCAAAATTGGCATACAGAGCTCAAAAAGAATCATACTCTCTTTCAATCACATAGCTCTCTATCTCTCCAGCTCTTTAAGTCGATCCATGTTGAACGCATCTGTGACAAAATGGATTTTTTTTTTTTTTGCTCTCTAATACATTCCGTCAATGACAATACAAAACTGAAGCCCAAAATGACATCTTGAATTTCTAAGGGAAAACAAATAGAGTTTTCCCTAAAATTGGGCTAGACTGATACAATCAACCTAATTAAAACATGCAATTGTACAGATTTAAACTTCAACGTGCATTCACAATTCAATCACAGGATCATCAGATGCTACATAAATCCCTACAGCTTTACTTTTAACCTTCCTATCTGCCATACTATATTTCAGATAAGTGATGCCTGTTAGGACTAGTACAAAATCCAGAAGTAGATAGCGAAAGGAAAACTATATCCACAATTTAAACCTGCGGAAGCATAATCCATTATTTTAACAAAATTCATAACATAATATGACATTCCATATACACTATCCATCCACAAAATCAAGTAATTACATTCAAGGCTATCCTTCCCAAAATCTTCAAGTTAGCTTTAAGGCTCCCAAAAGTCTGCTTGCTAGTTTCTATCTACTCCTTGTGACAAAACGGATTTTTTTTATCCTCAGTTAATTCCGTCATTTCAGAACAAGAACAGAAGTCCGAGTCTCACTCAAGGTTATTGGAAAAAACGGGCAAATTAGAAATATAAACATGTACAAAACCTGTATAACAAACTAGTATATGCACACAACTATCCATTTATACCATAATTTTCCTACAACATGCATTCACAAGACCACAGATGCTATACATGGCATTAATTCAACAATCCTATCTACTATATCAGAATTCAGATGAGAGATGCCAATTAGGACTTGTACAGAAACCAGAAAGTATATAGCGGAAGCAGAACTATAAACATACGGAAGCACAATTTCTATTTCATCGCATACATCACATATAATCTATATACAAGAATCCACATGCAGAAAATCCATATGCAAAACCATATATCAAAATTAGGCCTTTACATCCAACTATTTTTTTAAGACAACTTCAAAATATTTTAGATCTTCAAAAGTCTTCAGATTGAGCTCTAAATCACTATTTTTCGTCAGGTACTAACTCTACAGTCTCATCTGGATGGGAGAAAAATAATAAAATAGTGAGTTGAGGTCCAGCAAGGTACATGCATGCATATAGTAAAACTTTTATGCAGAACAGAATGCAGTAAAATAGATATAGATGCATATAAAAGTATAAATGCTACGAAGCAGTGATTTATAGAAATTATAACAGAACATGATGTAGAAGATTACAAAATTGCCAGGAAATAGAAACACTTAAGTTTTGGAAATCAGAATTCAATGTATTCATACTTCATTAATAATAAATTGATAACATAAGTTTCAGAAAGTAGAAATCGGTTTCAATTCTATAGATTATAGAACATTCCTTTTCTATCAGAAAAAGACCCAACCAATAGACCTTGCTAGTAGAGGGGGCGAATAATTGATGATAGATTGTATTTGCACACAATCAAAGCCAGTAACAGTCATCCTGTCTCAAGGGATTCAGTATAGTACGCTGGCCGGTAACAACAAACTACCCTCTAGGTTAACGCCCTGAGGAAGGGCGGATCACATATAACTCAATGGACAGAGTTATCCTCGATTACCATCATAATATTCTAAGGCACACCGGAGAACCTAACTTGACTATATATCAGTCACGAGTCCTAATTAACAGTATTCAAAACATTTTTCCTTCTTATTTCATAACTGAAAATCCTCTTCAATTTCAGAAATCAGTCAGAGTTTCATAATAACTCTTCAATCAGTTTCAAAATATGCAGTAACAGTCTAAAACCCTTTAATTTCACTTCAGAAATCCTTAAAAATTTAACAGAATGTTTCCCTGTAAAATTTTCAGATGCAAATCGCAACATAGGCGTTACTTTGTTACAAAGAAATGTTTATAAGTCAAAAATTATGAATTATAATCACCAAATCCCTTCATTTTAGTATTTAGAGTTTCACTAAACCTTTCGGATATGAAACGGATACCAAATACATGAATATGCACGAAATCGAAGCCATATATCATAATACATATACAAAATCTTGAAATTTAACCAAAAATCTCCAATTTTTTGAATTAGGGTGAGGAAAATCTATCCGGACCAAAATTGAATGCCAAAACCTAACTTAAACATGAAATCAAAGCCACAACTCACAATAATCATGCATAATTACAAGGTTTAACCATAAACTTGTAGGAAAAATAGATTATTCATGCAAGACGTGAGAAACGAGGGTTTTAGGGCATAAACATGAGGATGGAGATATTAAAATGCTGTAAAAACGAGAAATAAGGTTGGAGGTACACTTGCCTTCACCTGATTTACCGTTTTCCTAGCTTGAATCGGAGTGGAATGGCCAAAATCTCCCATCCTCTTCCCTTTTCTCCTCTCCCTTCTTCACTGCTTTGCGTTCGTGGCTGCCAAAAATACCCCCTTCCCGTTTTTAAAATGAAACAAATGCAGGTCGGTGGCTGAACATTGCACCTGTGCTCGAGCGCGTAGAAGGCGCATGTCGAGTGTAGGGTCACTGCCAGGCCATCGCTCGTGGGTGGCAGGTGCCTTGCTAGCAGGCCCTTACTGGATTTTGGCTCTTGCTGCCATGCTTGAGTGTGCAGTAGGCACCCGACTGCTGTGTGGCAGATCAGTACACAGCAGCCGATTTTCCAATCTTTTCATTTCCGAAACTCATTCTCCCATGCTTATCTAGTCTCAACTCGATTAATATTTTAATTACTTTCAAATTAGCATATTTTGGATTCAGGATCTCACACTCTCCCCCACTTAAAGAAATTTCATCCTCGAAATTAAACAAACCTACATACCTCAAGAAAACAAGTGGGGATACTCGTTTCGGATCACCTCTTCAAGCTCCCAGGTGGCCTCCTCCGATGAATGATTCTTCCAGAGCACTTTCACTAGGGGGATGGTCTTTGTGCATAATTTTTGGTCCTTTCGATCCAGAATCCGTATCGGCTCCTCTATATAGGATAATTCCTTATCAATAGTCAAGGGCTTGTACTCAATCTGGTGTTCAGGATCGTGGACATATTTCTAAAGCATCGATACATGAAATATATCGTGTACGTTTGCCAGATTAGGTGATAGTGCCAACCTGTAAGCTATCTCCCCGATCCCCTCAAGAATCTCAAAAGGACCAATGAACCACGGCTTCAATTTTCCTTTTACCCCGAACTTGTACGTTCCTTGGACGGTGAAACTTTCAGAAAAATAAAATCTCCTACCTCAAAGCTCAATTATTTTCTCCTCTGGTCTGCATAACTTTTCTGTCTACTTTGAGCAATTCTGAAATTTTTATGAACTAGTTTGATTTTCTCTGCAGTTTCTTTTACAATTTCAGGACCTAAAATCTTTTTATCTCTGGTCTCCTCCCAATGAATAGATGACCTGTATTTTTCTCTCATACAGAGCCTCAAAAGGTGTCATGCCGATGCTAAATTCAGTCAATGCCAGATAACTGTCCCAAGTCCCTTTCATTTCCAACACCGAGGCCCTCAACATTTCCTCAAGAATCTGAATGGTGCGTGCCGATTGGCCATCAATCTAGGGGTGATATACAGTACTGAACTTTGATTCCATCCCCAACTCCTTATGTAAACTCTCCTAAAATCTTGAGACAAAACGGGGATCCCTATCAGACACAATAGAGGTAGGAACTCCATGAAGCCTCACAATTTCATTCACATATAACTTGGCCAATCTATCACGAGAATATATCATCCTGATCACTAAGAAATGGGCTGATTTTGTCAGCGAATCAACTATAATCCAAATCGCGTCAAGATTCCTATGAGTCCTTAGCAAACCGAATACAAAATCCATAATAATATCTTCCCATTTTCGGCTTAGGATTGGCATTGGTTGCAACAACCCAGAAGGCTTCCTCCTTTCAGTTTTCAGTTGTTGACATACAAAGCATTTCTCTACATAGGCCATAATATCCCTTTTCATATTCTACCACCAGAAAGTTTTCCTCAAATCCTTATACATTTTATTCATCCTAGGGTAAATTGTATACTGAGACCTATGAGCTTCCTTCAAGATCTTCTCCTTTAATTCTCTATCGTCTAATACACATAATCGATCTCTGAACCTCAATACTCCATCAGTCCGGACATTAAAATCAGTTCAAGAATCTCTACTCAGATCACTTATAATATCTATAATGAACGAGTCATTCACTTGCTTCTCCTTAACTTCGCTAATTACCTTTGGTTGGATCTAAAGATAAGACAGGAGCATCCTATCACCATTAGCATAACATTGGATATCACACAACTTCAGATAATCCAACATTTCCATTTTCTTGATTTGCAACATATCCACATACCCCGATCGATGGCTCAATGCATCTGTAACTATATTTGTCCTCCCTAGCTTATACTGTATTTCACAGTCATAATCTTTCAAGAAATCAAGCCACCTTCTTTGCCTTATATTTAGTTCTTTTTGTAAAAATAGATACTTCAAACTTTGATAATTGCATGTTTAAAGAAAAGACTTCTAACTTTTGAGAAAAGAACTCTGGCTTTCAGTAAAAAGAACTCCGGCTCTCAGTAAAAAGAACTCCGACTTTTTGTAAAAAGAACTCCGACCTTTGAGAAAAGAACTCCGGCCTTTTGAGAAAAGAACTCCGGCTTTCAGTAAAAAGAACTCTGACTTTTGAGAAAAGAACTTCGCTTTCAGTAAAAAGAACTCCGGCCTTTTGAGAAAAGAACTCCTACCTTTTTAGAAAAAGAACTCTGGCTTTTGAGAAAAGAACTCCGGCTTTTGAGAAAAGAACTCTGGCCTTTTGAGAAAAGGACTCCGGCCTTCAGTAAAAAGAACTTCGACTTTCAGTAAAAAGATCTCCGGCTTTCAGTAAAAAGAACTCTAGCTTTTGAGAAAAGAACTCCGGCCTTTTTATAAAAAAGAACTCCGGCCTTTTTAGAAGAAGAACTCCGCCCTTGAAAAGTACTCCAGTTTTTAAGAAAAAGATTTCCTACTTTGACGAAAAAGACCTTTGACTTTTGCTCAAAGAATCTTTGACTTCAAGATGATTAAAAGGCTATACGGACTTCAATTGTTGAAGTTAAAGAACAAAGGCTATAAGAACAAGGAAAAATGTATATAATCCAGACAGCAAGTGGAACTCTACGAGTTTCGACTTTTGAACTATGACGGATGGCCATCAAAAGACATGAACTAAGAACTGAGTTTCTATTAAACTTGCTGTTAAAGATGGATGAAGGATATTGGAGTGACACTTGAGGACTGCCTCCTGAGCCACGGGGGGAGACTTTTGGTGGTATAAGACTTTTAGACTACGGCTCCGTATACCGGGTTAAAGGCATTACCTCCCGCCTCGAGGAGCATAATGAGAGGATACGGCCTTAGGTTGTGGGGTAGCACACAACCCTTCCTCGATGTTGTCCACTCCCGTCCGGTCCCTAAAGATGACAATAATTTCGAATGGTTTTTATGAATCTTCTGAAGACAAGGTAATAAGAATGAGAACAAGGAAATTTGAACTAAAGAAGAAATTATGTGGTAATTTTACATATTAAAGTTATGATTGAACCCTTATTTTGATCTGATTATATGTATATTTATATTTTCTGCACGTGAGTATCTTACTGGGCTTTGTAGCTCACTTTTGCCACTTTTCAGATAATGAGAGGTTTATGGATGATGAAGTTGAGTAGAACCATATGAAGTAGCTAGACAGCATAGCTGGCCGGAGCTGATAAATGAAGAACTTGATTTATCGCTTTTGATGTTTGAGAAGACTTGTAGAACAATTTTTCGCTGTATTAGAATCTATGGGTGTTAGCATGTTTCTGTGATTACTTTTTGGATAAATGAAATTGATAATTCTAGTAAGCATCTCAGGTCATTTCAAGGCATCCAGGTCCGTCTAACCTTAGCGTAGGCCGGCCATGTATGAAATTAAAATTGGAAGGCCAGCTTATGTAGTTCAGCCTCAAGCAATCCTGTTTATAAAAGAAAGGTTTATCCATATGAAAGAAAAGAAAAATTTTTACGTCCACCTAATTATTATCTATTGATTTATTTTAAGCCAAGGGTCTAGGCTTGATGGCGGCTTTGTGCGGTGGAATAAGGCCGGACCGTCACAGATTGAGCTCTAAATCACTCTTTCTTGTCAAGTACTAGCTCTACAGTATCATCTGCAGGGAAAAAAATAGTAAAATAGTGGGCCGAGACTCAGGAAGGTACATGCAGGCATGTGGTAAAACTTTTATGCAGAATAGAATGCCGTAAAATGGACACAAATGCATGTAAAAGTATAAATACTATAAAGTAGTGATTTATAGAAATTATAGCAGAACATGATACAGAAGATTACAGAATTGCTAGGAAATAGAAACACTTACGTTTTGGAAATTAGAAGTCAGTGTATTCATACTTCGTTAATAATAAATTGATAAGACAGGCTTTAGAAAGCAGAAATTGGTTTCAATTCTACAGGTTATAGAAAATTCTTTTTCTATCAGTAAATGAGCCAACCAGTAGACCCTACTAGTAGAGGGGGTGAATAATCGATGATAGACTGTATTTGCACACAATCAAAGCCAGTAACAGTCATCCCACCTCGTGGGACATCCCTTCTAGCGGGATTTTGTATAGTACGCCGGTCAGTAATAGTAAACTACCCTCTAAGTTAACGCCTTGATGAAGGGCGAACCACATATAACTCCATAGAGAGAGTTATCCTTGATTACTACCATAACGTTCTAAGGCATGCCGGAGAACCTAACTTGACTGTATATCAGTCACGGGTCCTAATTAATAGTATCCAAAATATTTTTTCTTTTTATTTCATAACTAAAATCCCTCTTCAATTTCAGAAATAAGTCAGAGTTTTACAATAACTATTTAGTTAATTTCAAAATATGCAATAATAGTCTAAAATCCATCAGTTTCGTTTCATAAGTCCTAAGAAATTTAACAGAACATTTCCATGTAAAATTTTCAAATACAAATAGCAACACGGGCGTTACTTCGTTACAAATTGATATTTACAAGTCAAAAATTACGGATTATAATCACCAAATCCCTTCATTTTCGTGTTTAAGGTTTCACTGAACCTTTCGGACATGAAACGGATACTAAATACATAAATATGCATGAAATCAAAGCCATATATCATAATACATATACACAATCTTAAAATTTAACCAAAAACCCCCAATTTTTCAAATTAGGGTTGAGGCAAATCTGTCTGGACCAAAATCGAATGCCAAAACCTAACTTAAACATGAAATCAAAGCCACAACTCACAATAATCATACATAATTACAAGGTTTAACCATAAACTTGAAGGAAATATACATTATCCATGCAAGACATGAGAAATGAGGGTTTTAGAGCATAAATATGAGGATGGAGATATCAAAATGCTGTAAAAATGAGAAACAAGGTCAGAGGTATACTTGCCTTCACCCGATTTACCGTTTTCTTAGCTTGGATCAGAATGGAACGGCCAAAATCTCCCTTCCTCTGCCCTTTTCTCCTCTCCCTTCTTTGCTCCTCTGCATTCGTGGCTACCAAAAATACCCCTTTCCCCTTTTTAAAATGAAACAAAAGCAGGTCGGTGGCTGAAAATCGCGCCTACACTCGAGCACACGGCAGGTGTACGGTGAGCGCAAGGTCACTACCAGCCATCGCTCAAGCGCGGCGGGCGCCCGACGAGCAGGCCCTTGCTGAATTTTGGCACCTACAGCCGCACTCAAACACGTGGCAGGCGCCCAGCTACTGTGGTAGATCAGTACACAAAAGCTGATTTTTCACTTTTTTCATTTTTGAAACTCATTCTCCCATACTTATCTAGTCTCAACTCGATTACTATTTTAATTACTTTCAAATTAGCATGTTTTAGGTTCGAGATCTCACACTTCTTGTCAGGGACTAACTCTACTGTATCATCTAGAGAGGGGAAAGTAAAATAGTGAGCCAAAACCCAACAAGGTACTTAAAAACATGCAGTGTAATTCTTATAACAGCCCCAGATTCTAGAACATAGGAAATTCTAGTCATCAAGTCTTTATAATCCGGTCAACGCCAGTTGACCGAAAAATATAATAAAAAAAGTAAATCGGCCTTAAGATGAAATCAAGTTCGGCCCTTGCATGATGAAAAGAAGTCCGGATTTCCTTGATGAAAATCAAGTCCGACTTTTACTTGATAAAGAGAAGTTCGGCTTGCCCCTTAGTATAAAAAAAGTTTGGTTATTCCTTAGTGCAAAACAAGTCCGACTCCATCATTATCAAGACCAGCAACTTTAAAGAAAATCAAAACCGGCCTTGAACACGTTTGAAAATCGGGTTTTGTTCCATTGAAGGCCGGAGTACATTATATAAATGTAAGGCCAAAGTGGTATTGAAGGACGGAGTGGCTTTGTGTATTAGAGGCCGGAGTAGATTATGGGAAAGCCGAAGTTGATAATCTGGTCAATAGGTATTGACCAGAAGTCGTGTAGAAGGAATTGAATGTGTTTACATAAGAAAGCTAAATCCTGTTAAGTTTAGTGAATCAGGAATTAATTGAGAAATCTAAATCCCGTTAAGCTCAGTTAACTATGAATTAATTAAGAAATCTAAATTCCGTTAAGTTCAGTTAACTAGGAATTAATGAACTCCTTGGAAATGTAAAACCGTAAATGATCTAATTAATAAAGGAACTTTTTGGGAAATATAGAGCCATAAATAAGAAATATTTTCCCTGTATTGCCAATCATTAATAATAGTCATTAGACCTAATGCCTATAAATAAGAACTAAAGGAGTAAGAAAAAGGCACGCAATAGAGTTATCTGGTAAAGGAAGGCCAAAAGATCAAGACAAAGTAGAAGAAACCCAAACAAGAGTAAAGATCAAGCCAAAGTAGAAGAAACCCAGGCAAGAGTAAAGATCAAGGCAAAGTAGAAGAAACCCAGGTAGGAGTACTCACCCCTGTTTTTAAAGTTCATGATTATGCATGTTTGCAAAGCTAGTATATCGGATATTCTTATGAAATTATGCTTTAGTATGTATGATGTTTGTTCTGTTAATCGCATGTTTAAAAGAAACCTTGATATTCATGATGTTAGATTTTATTCTGCTTGAAATATGATTATTTGTCAAATTATATGAACTCTGATAATTACATGTTTAAAGAAAAGACTTCTAAAAAGATAGATTGTGAGTAAATCCAAATGATTGGGTGACAGGATGCCATGTTCTTGAATTGGGATATTAAGATTCTCGGTAATAATTTAAAGTTATGTTGACTCTTGAAGTGATCGTTATGACTGTAACTCGAAATGTGGCAGTAGTCTGAGGATTTTGGGATTGTCTTCATAATATGACTATCCAAGAACTGTTTAAATCAGAGTAGCACAGCGTAAACATTGTGAACCCATGACTCAGAAATTTAAAAGTAAGGTTAAGGTTCCTGTGAATCAAACTCTTTTTAAGCTTGGAATGAACTTAAAGGGAAGTTCATTGGATTCGGTTGAAGTATCGGATTAAAATTGGAGAAATGGCCAGCATTACTATAGGTCACTCTTGAAATACGGAGGATCGTTCTAAAGGCTCCCTTGTATCAATGGTTGAGAAAATCAGTAAGTAATTGGGTTGAGTCATTATGAAAGGCTAAGGATTTGTTTTGTGATAAGGATGATTCAAATGCTTGAGGTTTCCTAAAGTAATCCTTATCAGAAGGAATAACTTCTGGATGTAAGAATGAATACCTGTGGTTATGAGATTATGAGGATCGTCAAATTTCGAGGGCGAAATTTCTGTAAGTGGGGGAGATTGTAACGGCCCAGATTCTAGAACATAGAAAATTCCAATCATCAAGTCCTTATAATCCGGTCAACGCCAGTTGACCGGATTATGTAATAAGAAAAGTAAATCGGCCTTAAGATGAAATCAAGTTCGGCCCTTGCACGATGAAAAGAAGTCCGGATTTTCTTGATGAAAATCGAGTCCGACTTTTACTTGATAAAGAGAAGTTCAGCTTGCCCCTTAGTATAAAAGAAGTTCGGTTATTCCTTAGTGCAAAACAAGTCCAGCTCCATCTTTATCAAGACCAGCCACTTTAAAGAAAATCGAAACCGGCCTTGAACATGTTTTGAAATCGGGTTTTTGTTCCATTGAAGGCCCGAGTACATTATATAAATGTAAGGCCGAAGTTGTGAGGTTCCGGATTTGTGAACCCAATAATTAAGAGATGATTAGTATGTTAATGATCAATACTAATCTTATGGGATGATTAAGGTTTGGTATCGGAAGAAAAATCGGGAAATTAATCGGGTCCGGGCTGCCGAAGCCCTACTAGCAGGCTCGCGCCTGCTGGGCGCTCGAGCCGAGGCTCGAGCGGATGAACCAGAATCGGCCCGTGCCTGGCCGCTCGCCAGCCGCTCGCTGGGGCGCTCGAGCGGTGGCCGTTCGTGGCCTGGCCGCTCGCTGGCCGCTCGCCAGGCCGCTCGAGCGGCCGGCGCAGTATATATTCGCGCCGCGCGATTCGTTCTCCCTCATTTTCGATCAGCCGAGGGTTTTGAGGAGAGAGAGAGGGGCGCGACTAGAGAGAGAAGGAAGGAGATCGAGCCCGGGAGTCCGATTCCGCCCGAAAGCCAGGTATAAAGGTGAAAGCACGCGTCGAGGCAAGTGTTCTCATACCCACTTCTC
>JAODPA010074601.1:0-29224 GCA_025585075.1 Nepenthes mirabilis
TATATAATATTTCTAATGCATCTTCAGATTAAAATTATCATAGGGGATAGGAAGCCACTTAATCTCATTCGACATGTTAAATTGAAGTGGGTCTAATCTCCGTCTATTAGAAATCAAGGTCTTACACACTACACACTACAACAAATAAACAAGAGATCAAATGTATCGGACTCACTTTTCGATATATATTTCGACGTTCAAGCCAAAAATCTTTCTTCGGTTGAGAGATATGCAGGTGAGAGAGGGGCATTGAGTATGTTGTGAATGATTGGGCTCTGGAAGGTGTGTTCAGTTGGGAGCGACTTTTTTAGAAGATACATTCTTTATGAAGAGTAGCTTTTGAGAAGGTTACACTCGTGGGCTCAGTAGCTTTGGACAAGGAGTGCTCTTGGACAAAGCGGCTTTGTTTGGCCTTGTGGTCTCAATGTGTTGGAGGGCTTGAGCCTTAGGAACCTTCTTGTGTATTCGAGAGTCAATTCCCTTCCTTGCAAAGGAAGAGGTATATTTATAGAATGAGTGCCAATTTAGCCATCTTTGAGCCTCATATCTGGTGAGAGTTGTCCGTGTGGATTCGCTGAGCTGCTTCAACAATCATGGGGAGCGATTATGGTAATCACTACCATTTAGAAATATTTACTGAGCCATAACTGCTATTCTAGAGCGATACATAATCATGAGATGACATTCTAGGTATATTTGTTAAGCTGTCAGAGAACCAGGGGACTACATTATGATAAGTGCCGCTTGCTTACATGCACTGAGTTGTGAATATTGTTAGCTACTGAACTAGAAGGGCAACTGTTGGGTGGTGCATCACGTATCGTTAATTGCCTGTTTTCTGTTAGGTGGTCCCAAGTCGACCCGCTTGGACCAACTGTATTGCCTTCTGAATCTTGGGTTCGAAAAGTTGCACGGTAGGCCACTATTATTTGGGCTTTTCTGCCTTCAGCGAACTAAGTTTTTGGCTTGACCCATAGATCACCATATCCATCACTAGGCCTTTTCACCGAAAGATTTAAAATTTTAATTCCCGACATATTCATTGATAGGATGACAGCTATAAGCTTACACGTGTGCTCCTTCCCTAGATAGCCTGCTAGTTTGCCACTCAATTGGGCAGTATTTTGGCAGGATTTGATTTGATCTTCTACGGATAACGCTAGCATGGGTAATCTCCTCGAATTGATTTCTTGTTGATCCTCTTCTTAGCTATAAATAGAGGAGCTTGCTATACCTTATATCACGAATCATTTTCACTAGCCAAGCAGTGTGAGAGTCTAGAGTTAGCATAGAGCCTACGCTACCATAAGTTAGGGCTAGAGGAAATTCTTATCAAGTGTTCAAAGGCAAAATTCAAAGATGCACTTGATTACTCTCTTTTATATGGGAAGCCATCTTAGTTACCCTCTTTTATGTAGGAAGTAATCTTGGTTTCCTTCTTTTACGCCTGTCCCAAAATTGGACCCATTATTTCTAAGCAAAAAGTGGTCGTTCTTTGTCCTCCTTGGCAGCACTAGGTGCTTCTCTGTGCAGTTGGTTTTTAACTAGTATGGTTGTTTTCTCTCCCATTCGTTTTAAAAACCCTACTCCTCTGCAACTCTACTTCTGACTCTAGTAAGATGGTGGATTTCTTTTTTATTTTACCTCCCAGCTAGGGATAGGAGTGGCTCTTCATAGAACCGATCCCCATTCCTATTCGAAGGACTTTTCTGCTACTTCAACTGCTATTACGGCCTAGCGAACGACACTGCGGTACCGACAAATGAGCTTTCCTCGTGGATTCATCCGTGTAAGGGTCGGTTGGATTATTGTAGATGGGTCATTGCTCCATGTATTTTTCATTTCTTTCTGAGTTGTACGTTCGTTGTTGTAAGCTTATTGTAGTTTGAAAATGAATTAATGAATGAAACTTCCCAACTATTATTTGTCTTCATATTATATGACTCCAATATTCTTATTTATTTTGAATGCTTGAAGCACTTGAATGCTGTTTTTTTGTTGCATAACTTTTGATAATTTAAACCATTGACAATTCGGTCTTCTAATAATTCGACTGACAATAATATATCTTGAACGCATCGCTAGGACGTAAATCAACTAAAGTTGTCTCAAGCTTGTCAGGGTTGCATGCTACCAGTTTGCTGTCTTGGAAAATGGCATGTCAGGGTATCATTACTTTTACCACACTGTCGACTTACTGATCTAGGCGTCAGGGTCGTTAGCTGTCAATAGGCTACATAGGGAGTTATTGTGTCAATCATCATAAATGGCCCAGCGAACTGACACGCCATAGTACTCTATGGTATGGGCACGTGTCATGATCATTGTGGGGTCGCACCTCTTCAATTCCTCATGCAACGCCGTTTTGAACCGAAGGCCTTGGCTATTCAAGTGCCAGCTTCTAGCCATTTTTACACTTTCTTGTTCTTTGAATCTCTCTACCCTGGTTTGGTCTTCTCTTTTCTCTAGTTTCCATTGTTTCTCAAATATCTCCATGGGACATCATTGAGATTTCGTTCGTCCTTTGTGACAGAGAAGTGAAATCTCTATACAAGAAATATAATATTTTGAGTGTCATTCAGTATGTTGTGCCCAGTATTTACGATATAGCGTGCGCTCCTCATTTGGGGTTCATAACCATTTATGAGAAATATCTAAAAGCTGATCTTCATATTCCATTTGTGAAGGAGCTATGCGAGATTCTGAGGGTGTTGGAAATTCCTGTGGCTTGCCTCCATCCGAACGCTCTTCGGTACCTCATTTCTCTACGCATCTTCTTTCCCACTAAAGGGCTTTCCTTGGATGCTCAGGCCATGAAGGTGATCTTCTAATTTAACAAATATGCTAACACGATTTCTTTCACTCCCTATAAGAAGTTTAAAATAACTGGGAGGAATCCAAGCTCAATAAAGGGTTAGAAAGACTACTTCTTTTATTCAGTGGTTACTTTGAGTGGATGATCTTGAATAAATGGAGTAGGATCAACAAGGCCTACGCTGGTGACGTTCTGAAGGATGAGGAACGGATGGTGTGGGCGTAGACGAGGCTAGTTGAAGAGTATGTCGACATCTTGCACCACACTAACCATTGGGTCTCCCAAAGTGCATTTGATGAAGTTCAGTGGAAGGTCCAGACAGAAGGGGATGACGCCTCCACTGCACTATCCCATTATCCTAAGAGAAAGTTGGGAGATCTGCTCACTTAGGACTCTCTTGAGCAATGTCAAGTTATCGACAAGGCCTATACAAAGGTGCCTACTCCGATTGCTAGCGAGTCATCATGGTGGCCAAGTTTTGATCAATCTTCTTTAAATGTCTCAGCTTTTGATGAGTCTACTGAGGAAGCTTAGGGTGGTGTGCCCCCATTGGAATCTGCCACTGGGGTAAATGACCCTTTGGTCGGTGGATTAGATGAACTGATCAACGCTGCAACTGTTACCGAGTGTGGGGTCCAAATCTTGGAGGCTTCTTTGCCTAAAACATCAGTCTCCACCCCTCCTACCATTTTTTTCGAGGAGGGTGTCGGTAACAATTAGGTGAAGGAAGAAATAATTAGGGATAACCCAGAGGCTACGGCCGCCGCTAAGAAGGTGCCTCACCTGGAGGCTCTAACTCATGAGCTACCAGGCACCTTGGGTGTGTTTGCTCCTCCTCCGAGCTTCAAGGTGCCTCTTATTTGTCATTTGTAGCCCCTACAGTTCTAGCCGCCTCCAGTTAGGACTAGAGTCGAGGGTTCTTGTGGATCCTCACATCAGGGGGTCCATCTCGTCCAAAGGGCCCATCTTATCTCGAAGTATGGCTTCACTGACTTCCTCTTTCTGTGATCGTTCTTTTCTATACTATCCATGACTAACCATTTCATCTTGCTTTCCTGCTGCGGGAAGTGCTTCATGTGGTGGCAGAGGCTCTACATTGGCAGGACATTAAGATCTCTCGCTTATCCCAATTGTAAGCAAACTTTGCCGTGCTCAAAGAGAGGGAGGACCGAGTGAATACTAGTGTCACCAAGGCTCTACAGAGTCAAGAGCGCGCTACTAACCTCGACCGCGAGCTGTCTAAGTATAAGGCAAGATCCCAATAACTTATAGAGAAGAAATCTCAGGCTCTAGATCAGATCGACTAGCTCGAGGACGCACTTTAGGGGGTTAAGCAGCAACTCACTGATCTCCAGGGTAAGTGTGCCTGACTTGAGGGTGAGCTGAGGACCCGATTTCATCCAGATGAAGTTGGCTGTGCACTGAGTGACAGATTTTAGGATGATGTTCACCTCTACAAACGAATCACATCCTTAGCGGCTCCAGACTTTCCTATTGACTTTTTCGATCCAAGGAACACTAGTGCTTGATGTCAATCCGACTTGGTTAACTTCTCGGACATAGGAGAGGGGCCTTCACCATGTTCATCGATGGGCTCCCAACCTTAGGGTGGTCGTCTATTCAAGTCATAGGTATAAGCATTATTTTTCATCTTTGAGGTAGACAGTTACTCCTTGATGTACACTTTGATTCTTTAATAAATCAATAAGATTGTTTTAACCATTATCGCTGATATTTCTTTGCTAATGTTGACAAATTCTGTTCAACTCTTGCTTTGATTGCAGACTAAGCGTTGTTGCCATTGTCACCGGGTTTGGTTAATTGCCTCTATATGTATTTACTCTTTCCAATGATTGGATGTCGTGGCACCGAGAGGGACTCTAGATGGCCAACTAGATTAGGTTGCCACTGGCACCGAGCTTCGGCAGAGTCTAGATGATCACCTGCACTTGACTGATGGTCCTCGTCCCAATTAGAGGGAGTTGTCACTCTCGTGTATCGGGTCCTAGTCCCCCAAAGGTCTTGTTTAGTACTAACTTCTCTTTTGGTTAGATCTGACTTTTGTCAACAAGATCTCTGGGCCGTAGTACTAGACCATTATCGACTGACGATGCTCATTCATGTTGAAGGAAGTTGCCATATACGTGCTGAAAAGCCCTTTAAGGTTTTTAAGTGACCGCTTTTTTGTACAGGTCCGACTTTAGTCCACAAGCTCCCCGAGCTGTAGTATTTTACCTTGTTTGGCTCGCTTGGTTGTTAGAACCGAGGTTTAGATCTAACTCTTGAGGATTGGTCCCTATTTGAAATTGTTCACCCAACTTAAACGCAATCTAGGCCTTTGAATTAATACAATCACACAGGCATTCAAATGATTGACATAATATATGGAGCAAATGATTATTTTATTAAATTAAATGTGTTTGCATCACTCGGGCAATTGCATGGATGCATTTTACTTACTTGCACTCGGCGGTGGTCTACTAATAGTACCTTTTGTGGTGGACAGTATTCCATGTCTGTGGGACTGGTTTTTCATTCTTGGGTGCACAGTTGATACGTCTCATTTCGGAGAATCATTGAGATTAGGAATGATCCTTCCCAATTTGGAGATAATTTATTCCTATTGACAGTTTTACTCGTTACCTCTATACTCCGAAAAGTTAGGTACTCCACCTCGAATTGGCATGCCTTCACGTTTTTGTTATAGTACCGAGCAATCCACTATTGGTAAGCTGCTATACACAACCTTGCTATGTCTTGAGATTCTTTATCCAAGTCAAGATACTCTCTGGGTTGTTGAAAGTTGCTTAATAGGCCGAAAGTTTTGACTCGGAGACTTGGCGAACTGATATTCATGGGGACGACCGCTTCAATTGCATAGTATAAGCTGAAGGGAGTTTCACTTGTAGGTTCGATTAGAGTCGTCCTGTAGGACCACAACATGGAAGGTAATTCGTCTATCCTAGAGCTCCCTGCATCATCAAGCTTCTTCTTCAATCCGTGTAGCAGTATTCGGCTCATGACTTCCACTTGCTCATTTACTCGATGATAGGCGATAGAAGTGTGAACTAACTAGATTTCCAAAGTTGTGCAGTACTTGGTGAAGTGTTTGCAAGTGAATTGGGTTCCATTGTCGGTAACTATAACCTTAAAAATCTCAGATCTGCAAACAATATTCTATTGTGTGAACTCGATAGCATTCTACTCGGTGATCCGTGCCAGTGAGGTGGCTTCTATCCATTTTATGAAATAGTTAATGCCAACTATAATAAACTTCCTTTACTAGGAAGCAACAGGCAGAGGCCTAGGATGTCGAGCCTCCATTGTGCAAACAGTCATGGCGATTGCAGGGAGCGCAACTTTATATGCAGTTAACGTGGCATGTTTCCGTGTACTTGATAGCTTTCACATTTCTACACAAATTTTGCGGCATCCCTCTTCATTGTTGCCTAGTAGTAGCCCTACCGCATGATCTTGAATGTTAGGTTCTTACTACCAATATGTGGTCCACAGATTCTGAGATGCGCCTCATTTAGTGTGTAGTCAGATTGTTCTCACATCAGACACCACATTTAAGGACCGAGAAATCTCATTGGTACAGTCTACCATCTATGATGATATACCAACCTGCTATCTTTTTATATGTGCTTGTCTTCCTCTAGTTTTTCCAATAGAAGGCCGTCGGTGAGGTACCTTCTATATAGAGTTATCCAACTTACATCATTCGAGATCTATAGCACCTCTTGCTTTGGCTCCTCTATATTCGAGGAGGCAAGAACTTCTTGCATGTCTCAGGCATATTGCTCAAGATTGCCCATTGCCATCATTTTTTCCAGCTAATTTGCCTTCCAATTGTCCTCCATCAAAATGTGGATTATCTCGATCTTATCAAACGTATGGGTCATACCTTTAGCTCTAGCGAGGTATCTCGCAAGCAAATGGATAAACACGTCAAAATTTCGAAGGACTTGATTGACGATTAGCTCCAAACTGCTATAGATGATCAGATTCTTCACCAAGCATTCCCTTGGCAACCTGAGTGCAGCTAGTAAAGCTCCATACTCGGTGATATTGTTGGTAGTTGGAAATTCAAGGGTCGTCGAGTATTTCATCTCTAATCGGTCTAGAGTCCTCAAAACCGAGCCTGCTCTACTTCTTGATTGAGTTGATGATTTGTCCATGTGTAATATCCAAATCGAAGCTTTTTCTTACTGGCTAGCACCTTCGCTTGAATTGAGGGCATCTGGAATTGGAGTTATCGTTTTAACTATAAAATTTGTAAAAGCATGACCTTTTATGGCTGGTTGCGGTTGAAATTCTACATCAAATTTGCCCAACTTGATTGCCTTTTTGTCTAGTCTTTCAAAGATGTCAAGTAATTGTAAGATCCCCTTTAGTGGCTAGTCCGTCAGGCCAACAACCTTGTGTGCCTAGAAGTACTATAGTAGCTTCCTGATAGAATAGACGAGTGTTACAATAATCCTCTCAACATGCGTGTAATGAGTCTCAGTGCCTATCAGGACTTTACTGATGCAATAGACCGGTCGTTACATCTTGAACTGCTACTTGATCAGGACTAAACTTAGCGTTGTATTCAAAATTATAAGGTACATGTATAACTATTTGCCTAGTTGTGGTGGTGTCAAGTGTAAGGTATTGATTTCTAAGATGTGGTAATTAGGTATAATTAAATTAAAATAAGTAAATCAAGGCCCTAGATAACAGAAGAAATTGGATTGATAGGCCCGAATGCTCAGATTGGCAAAATCAGGAACCAGCGTTATTAACCATGAAAAGCTGATCCATAAATGAAATTCGAGTTTTAAATTGTGATAATCGCAACTTATTAAACTAATATAATCAAAATTAGGGTTCAAAGATATGAAATATTAGATTAGAAGGGTCGAAACGAGTACGAAAAAGTGCGTGCGCAAAGCAGACTTGCTACAGGCCTGACCGGCGCTTTCCGTGGGTTCGAACCCCCTAGTGAGCCCCAATTCCAGCATGCTAGCACCCAAAGCGTGCTCGCTGAAGGCTTGAGCGCCAATCCGCATAAAATTCGTGTGTGGGTTTCTTTTAACCGTTGCGGGACGCGATTTGGGGCATGGGAAAGCAAAAGGCACGGGTAGAGAGGGAGGGAGAAGAGAGAGATAGTAGAAAATAAATGCTCTCGGGTTTTATTCCGATTTTGAGCAAGTTTGAAAAATCGAAGATCGGATCGAGACAAGTGTATCCATACCATTCTCTTATGTTCTTTTTTATTTTTGTTCGATCCCCTTTGGGTATTATTATCCAGATACCCGACCCATACATATATATATGATACCCATAAGTTAATTATGCACATGTGAATTTCATGTTTGAATTTGTGGATTTCGACCAATTTTCACACCTAAAACCCTAACCCCCTACCTGGTGGTTTCGGCCCTCAATTTTTAAGGCTTTTGCATAAATTATGATTAGAATATCATTACCTATATCCTATATATGTTAATTTACCAATTGGATATCTAATTTGAGGGTTTTATGTGAAAATCCGCTTGTAAAACCCTAGACCCATGCCCAACTTGGGATTCTCCCCTTTTCCTTCTATTATATGTTTAAATGACCCCAAATTATAAATTATTGTATCCTAATTATGCATATACCTCGGACAAGCGTCTAATTTCACAAGTATCGACCTATTCGCGACATCCAAATGCTCTAAAATGGCCCTGTTACTGTTCACCCAATGCCAAATGGGAATTTTGTATACTTTCATCATAATTAATTGTTATGTAAGTTATATCTAATTGTATATATTCAATTGTAAGCCTCAGGAATATGTGTTTATATTCCATTGTGAAGAAAATGTGCTCCGGAGGCCCCTAAAATGACAATCGACTAAATGTGGTATGAAATTCTAATCTTTCCTATGAATTACGATATCCATGCATCCAATTAACTTGTGAAAAGGTTTAAGTTCAAAGGAAAGATAATCGTATATACGTTTAGAGGAAAGTCCACAATGTGTTATGTGATCGAATTATTATCTCGGATTGACATATTGCGAATTAAATCATGGTGGACCTTTCCTCAAATGAATATGAAACCATGAAACAAAGACCACGGAACTGTGTTACAAAAGTAATACCCTCGGCCTACCAGTAGTATTACAATAGAGACTCAAGGATCATCCAACTGCATATTTTAGCGGGCAATACTCTTGACAAACCTTTGAATTTACTGTAGAAGTACGATGACTGCCCCTAGGCCCTGGGGGAGCATGTGGGGGCCTTGTGTGATCAGCCCGTTTACAGCCATGATAATAGATAGCTTGCCTCTGGGTTGATAATAGGAACTTGTAACATTAGATCATGTGGTGTATCATGATCCTTTCCTCGTTCTCTCGCACCTTTAGCTAGTAATGTTTACTTGCCCTAATTCGTAAAGATGAGCAATTATACATAATTTACATTTCAAGGAAAAGAATGAAAAATATGAGAAATCAATTGCATTCTAAAATATATTTGATCTTGTTTTATGTTTACGCATCTATATTATGATCATAGGTCTCTTTTACTTTATTTCACTTATATTGTTATTATATTTGATCATATTGTACTTGCTAAACTGTTAGCTCACCCTTACTTCTACTTATCTCCAATTTAGTACAGATTTGATATACCCGATGGGATAGTATAAAGATTTAAAGTGGTCTAAGCTTGGATATGGAAGATCATGTTAAAGATTTAGAACTTGTAGTTTTATTTATGTCATAGAAAATTGTATATATATTTATATTTCTCTCAGAATCTTACTGTATATTGCACATAAGGCTAATGAGCAGATGATTTAGTTTCCGCTGTCGTTTAGATTTATTTATACTTTCGTAGGTTATTGTGGTTTGTAATAAGTACTTAGTGGCATCTCTCTTGACCGACATTGTGTTTCAATACACAGCGTTTGAGTCATAAATAATATGTGGCGATTGGACCCTGTGTGGCTTTTTATGTTGTTGATTGTTTGACGTCGAATATTGCGACATTTGGGTATATATTATTTTGTACAGGAGATTGTACATATTTTTGTATTGACGGATGTCTGTGTTACAGATAAAACTCTACCAGATTTTCGGCAGAATTATACGATTCATCATAATTTGTTTCAGAGAGAAGAGATGCCTTAGGCGTGATTTGAATTGTATGCGAAAGTTTATGATAGATTAAGATTGATCAAATAAGTGGACATAGGCATAAGATAATTAAATTAGATTGGATAGTTTTAGTTACATTGGATGGCTAGTTTAGGCTTGAACTAAGTTAGAGTTAGAGAATGAGTTTGGTTGTCCAACTTATACGTCCCAGTTAGTATCTTGAGAATAGCCTAACCCGCGTTGCGTTACCTTCAGATAGGATACAAGTAACCACTATGACTCCTACATGAGCGTTTACTCACGATAGTGGTCAACCGTGAAGTCGAGAGGAGCTGTAGGGAGGAACCTTGAGGTTTAAATTTGATTGGTGCTGATTTGGTACTTGAATTGATCGGTGTCGATTTGAGATCTAGGTTAATTGATTTTGGTTTGAGTTGCAGGTTTGATCGGCTCTAGGTTGAGGTTCCCAGGTTAACAATTCGCTAAGAAGGAATATTTGGTTGATATATCCAATGTGATGGTTTGAGGTCAGTATAACTTGAAGTTAATTTCTAATGTTGATGAATCCTAGATGTTGATTCATAATTGATTTGGAAATATTTAAGTGTTTAAACTTTTGGGTAGCTCAGGTTCTATAGGGGTTGAAATGTGGACCCTGATAATTAAAATGATTTTGTGGTGATCCAATATTCGGAAGAAGATAAGGTAATGTTGCTCCCGGTCTGACAGGAAGTGAAGTCGACCTCGGGCGGGTGACATAGAAAGAATTATAGGCCTCAAGGAAAAAGAGATGTCGTAAGATATATTCATAGATACATTATGGATGAATGTCTTGTTTTGGTGAGATTTCTAGGTGTATATTTCAAGTGGGGATAGTTCGACCGCATGATTAGAATTGCCCTTATTCCATGGGTCGGATAGTAAAGGAGCCCTATACCGTGGATCGAGGTTTCGCGATGATGGCACGAAATATAGAAGTATCGTCCATCGTAGCGGGAGATAAGGTTCAAAGGTCATGATATTTCAATAGATGTGCTATTTTGGGATCTAGAATCTATGTTCTATTAGTATTTCCAAGTTATGTGTAATTTGAGAGCTTTGCATTTGTTACATAGGATCTACGACATTTCTTTGGGTCCGTAGTTACGATTGGTTGGGTAATCTGATTTATTCTGTGGAGTCAATCTTGATGTGACAATAAGGATGACTTGGTCGATAAGTCATTGAACTGATATGAACTAGGCTGGTAAGTACATTATGTCTTGCAATCGTATTGTGTAATTTTGAGTATGAACTTGAGTTAGTCAAAGTATCGAGGAATTATTATCGTTTGCCTATAGGTTGAGTTGTGGGGATTTGTGCTAAATTTATCTGATAATTAAACCACATCTGGAAGTCATTCGGGGTCACGGAGGAGTTTGACTGTGTGAATAATTGATGATATTTTTGGAAGGAAGATTAGGTTGGTTGATCTTGGATCGGTAGATTGAGATAGTGTCGATATCAACATCAGCCTTTAAGGATCCCACAGTTGAACCATTTGATCTTTTGAAAGGGCTTAATGATTTTTAAGATCGATCTGTGCCCATAGTATTATTGATGGTAAATAATTGAGAGTGTGCCTGTGGCAGCAATTGAGATAGGATGTGGCCGTTGCAAGTTCCGACAAAGCCATTTTGGGTCTGTAGGTTCATTAGCCTTTCTATGAAGTTATGGGTTGGATCATTCGGTCATATTTGGGTCAATATTGTGATGGCCTCATCAATGAATTCATGAAAGTTTGGGAGGTGTATGAATTCTTTTCGAGGACTGTATCTTGAATTGAGAAAGTTGGTTAGCTGTGTGCTCAAGTATGGAAGGAATATGGAGAAGTGTCATGTTGGACATGTGGTTTCTCCAATAGCATGAATGCGATCCCTTAGAGTTTGGAGCAATGGCATATCCGAGAAGGATTGGTTGATGTCTTGGAGGTGTGTGACTTTCCTCGATCTAGCTGAATCCGAAAAAGTAATTCGATGAGTGTTTCTCGAGGATTGTAGCGTCGCGAGGTGTTTGGCTTGGAGACAAATTGTATCCGTCAGTATGGATCATGCGAGAGTAGCCTTCGAGGGATCAAGGATTAGTTGTTGGCCCCTAATAAGTCTAGCAAGTTACAGTAAAATGTAATCCTTTTGAGGGAGCTCTTGGATGGTGTTTCTCGTAACTTATATGGGTGGTTGCCCTTCGATGAGAGGGTGAAAAGCCTATAATCAGAGTTATCCCACCCATAGTTGGGGTTAGCCATTAAGGTCATTGCCTTGAGGAGTTATAGGTGTTTCTTATGGAGATTATTATGTTTGATAATTTTCAAGGTTTGACGAGTGTGTCAGAAAGAAGAAGGGATCATTCGACGTACTAACGGGTTATTTGCTCAAGGATTAGAAGGGGCACCTCAGTATCATTCAAGAAAAGTGAATATTATTACTAATAATTGGGTGTCAGAAATCTCCAGTTTGGGCATTATCTCGGTGCATCATAGGAGATGTTGTAGGGTGAATCTCGAATAGCTCCTAAAATCTAAGCGAAGAGAGCGCTCTATCTTTGGTTTTAGGAGGGAGAGTTGCCTCCTGAGTAGTGAGGTCATATAATTATGAGCTAAGAAGCCCTCACTGTTTTGGTTTGGGGATGTTAGGGCAGCAAAAATTATAGATACTATGTGGGTAGTTGTGGAATAGGCAAACTAGGATAGCTTATTCCTTGTGATTTGGATGATATGTTGCGATAGGATAGGTTGGCTCGCCGGTATGCCGGCAAGATGATAAGTTTGGTAAGTATTCTAGTTCGAGGTTTTGGGTAATTATTTCGGTTGCGTTGCCTAAGCTGATTGTAATCCAAGGATTATAGGCTTTGCCTTAATCGTATCGCTATCATTAGGATCTTTCTTAGGTTCATAATTGCCAGGTAACCTAAGAATCTGATATGAATCAATGGACACGAATTGTAAGAGGATTCTTAGTGTCCTGACAAATGGTTAATCAGAGTAGTGTAATAGAAGCTTGTGGGCCCTTGGCTCAAAAATTTTGGAATGGAGTTAAGGTTCCAATGGAAGATCATTCTTGAGACCTAGGGGGTTTCGAAGTGAGAGCCTGTTAGTTCGTCTGAGATTTTATATTAAGTTGAAAATGTAGTCAATAATTAAACTTACCTTTAAATTTGGGTAGATTATCGTGATGTCTCCCATGTACCGATGAATGAGGATGTAGCTTTATGACATGGTTTAATCGTTGTGGGAGATTAGGGATTCATTTTATAGTGAGGTTTCAATCTCGATTTTAGATAAGAGGCATTAGACGTTGAGAATTAGGATGATTTGAATGGCTAAAGTTCGCTAGAAATAATCGTCTCTCCAAAAAAGTGATTTGAGAGTACGTAGGCAAAATCTAGAAGGTCTATATTGTTAATTTTTAAGGTTTGTTTAATTTCGAGAATGAAATTTTTATAAATGGGGGAGAGTTGTAAGGCACTAATTTCTAAGATATGGTAATTAGGTGTAATTAAATTAAATTAAGTGAATAAATCATGGAAGAAATTGGATTGAGAGGCCCGAATGTTCAGAATTGGCAAAATTGGGAACCGGCATTGTTAACCTTGAAAAGTTGATCCGTGAATGAGATTCGAATTTTAAATTATAATAATCGTGACTTATTAAGCTAATATAATCAAAATTAGGGTCTAAGGATGTGAATTATTGAATTAGAAGTATCAAAATGTGTCCAAGTGGGCACATGCGTGAAGCTGGCTCACTACAAGCCTGCCCTAGGCTTGACCCACGCCGTCAGTGAGCTCGAGTCCCCTAGCTAATGCCAATTCCAGCGTGCTGGCGCCCAAAGCTGACTTGAGCGTCAATCCACATAAAAGCCACATGCGGGTCTCTTTTAACCATTGCGCGACGCGGTTTGGGGCATGGTAAAGCAGAAGGCACAGGTAGAGAGAGAGAGGGAGGGAGAAGAGAGAGATAGGAGTAAACGAAGGCTCTCAGGCTTGAGTCCAACTTCGAGTTAATTGGAGAAATCAAAGATCGGGTTGGGGCAAGTGCAACTATACCTTTCTCTTCCGTTCTTTTTAATTTTTGTTCAATCCCCTTCGAGTATTATTGTCCCGGTATCCGACTCATGTATATATATGTGATACCCGTAGGTTAATTATGTACATATATAAATTTCATGTCCGAATTTGTGAATTTTGACGAATTTTCACACCTAAAACCCTAACCGCGCGCCAGGTGGTTTCAGCCCCTAATTGTTAGGGCTTTTACATAAATTAGGATTAGAATATCATTAGTCATATCCTACATATGTTAATTTATCAATTGGATATCTAATTTGAGGGTTTTATGTGAAAACCCGCTCGTAAAACCCTAGAGCCATGCCCAACTCAGGATTCTCCCATTTTTCTTCGATTATATATTTAATTGATCCCAAATTATGAATTATCTAGTCCTAATTATGTATATACCTCAGCCGAGCGTCCGATTTTACAAGTATAGACTTGTTCGTGATATCCGAATGCTCTACAATGACCCTGTTACTGTTTACCCAATGCCAAATGGGAATTTTGTATGCTTCTATCATAATTAATTGTTATATAAGTTATGTCTAATTGTATATGTTCAATTATAAGCCCCAAAAATATGTGTTTGTATCCCATAATGAAGGAAATGTGTTCCGAAGGCCCCTAAAATGACAATTGATTAAATGTGGTAAGAAATCATAATCTTTCCTATGAATTCTGATGTCCATGCATCCAATTAACTTGTGAAAAGGTTTTAGTTTGAAGAAAAAATAATAATCATATATACGTTCAAAGAAAAATCTGCAATGTGTTATGTGATCAAATTGTTCTTCTGGATGGAGATATTGTGAATCGAATTGTGGTGGACCTTCCCTCAAATGAATATGAAATCATGAAACAAGGACTACGGAACTGTGTTACGAAAGTAATACCCCTCAGCCTACCAGTAGCATTACAGTAAAGGCTCAACAATTATCCTGGCCGCATATTTTAGCGGGTAATACTCTTGACAAGTTTTTGGATATTATTGTGAAAGTACAAGGATTGCCCCTAGACCCCAAAGGAGCATTTGGGGGCCTTGTGTAATCGGCTCGTCTACAAGCATGATGTGTTGATAGCCCACCTTTGAGTCGATAATAGGAGCTTGTAACCTTAGATCATGTAGTACATCATGATCCTTTCCTCGTTCTCCCACACCTTTAATTAGTAAGGTTTATTGATCCTGATCCGCAAAGATGGGTAATTATGTGTAATTTATATTTCAAAGAAAAGAAGGACAAATATGAGAAATCAATTGCATTCCAAAGTACATTTGATCATATTTTATATTTGCGCATCCGCATTATGATCATAGATCTTTTTTGCTTTATTTCACTTATAATATTATCGTCTTTGATCATATTACACTTGTTAAACTATTATCTCACCATTCTCCCTATCTCCAGTTTACCACAGGTTTGATATGATCGATGGGACAGTGTAGAGATTTGAAGTGGTCTAGGCTTGGATATGAAAGATCATGTCGAAGATTTAGAACTTGTAGTTTTATCTATGTCATGAAAAATTATATATTCATTTATATTTCTTATGGAATCGTAATGTATATTGTACATATGGCTGATGAGCGGATGATTTAGTTTTTGCTGTCATTTGGATTGATTTATACTTCCGCAGATTATTGTGGTTTGTAACAGGTACTTTGTGACATCCCTTTTGATCGACGTTGTATTTAGATATACAGTGTTTGAGCCACAAATAATATGTGGCAATTGGATCCTGTGTGATTTGTGTATTGTTGACTGTTTGACATCGGATATTGAGATATTTGGATGTATATTATTTTATATAGGAGATTGTACAAATTTTTATATTGGCAGATATCTGTATTATAAATAAAATTTTGCTAAATTTTTGACAGAATTATACTATCCGTCACATCAAGAGAGGGGTTTGCTAAGGTATTCCTTCAACTCTTAAAAGATTGCTTGGCAGTTGACCATTCACTGGAAGCCGCTCATCTTTATTCCTCTCAAGGACTTAAGGAAGGGAAGATACTTTTTTGCTGATTTCACTAGAAATTGGGAAAGCACTGCAAGTCTCCTGGTGAGTCTATGGACTTCCTTCACAGTTAGAGGCGGGCTCATATCTATAATGGCTTTTATCTTTTCAGGATTTACTATGATTTCTCGCTGGGAGACAATAAATTCCAAGAATTTTCTAGAAGATACCCCAAATGCACACTTGGTTGGATTCAACATTATCCGGTGTGCCCAGAATACTGCAAAAGTCTCTCTAAGGTCATCAATATAGTTGTCATTACTTTACTTTGGATGAGCATATTATTCACATACACCTCCATATTCCAACCGATTTGGGTTTGAAACATTTTGTTTATAAGCCGTTAGTATGTGACTCATGCATTCTTCATATCAAAGGGTATAACATTGTAATAGTACGTTCCCTAGTCTATCTTGAATGAAGTGTGTTATTCATCTTCTAAGCTCATTCGGATTTAGTTGTAACCCGAATAGGCGTCTATAAAGTTTAGCAACTTGTGTCCGGATGTGAAGTCCACCAGGAAGTCAATCAATAACAGTGGAGAACTGTCTTTTGGATATACTTTATTTATATCGATAAAGTCAACGCATATTTACCATTTCTCATTACTCTTTTTTATGACGATCACATTTGGTAGCCAGTTCGGATATTGGACCTCCCTTATGATTCTTGCGTCAACAAGCTTCTTAACCTCCTTGCGTATAGCAATCAACTTCTTGATTGAGTGGTTTTTTGGCTTTTGCCTAACGAGTTTAAGACCGAGATCGAGATCTAACTTGTGGACCATTACTCCGATCGGTATCCTTGACATGATGACGAGTGTCCATACAAAAATATCAAAGTTTTACCAGAGGAAAGTTATTAATTGATCATACAGGTGTACCATTAGTGAGCTCCAGATCTATATATATTTCTTGGGCTCATCAGGATCTAAAGGGATATGGTTAGTAGACTCACCAAATTGTGCCTACAGTTGGGTCGCTTTGTCCTGGAGATCGAAGTCTTCAACCAGCTGGTCAAGAGTAACCTTGGTGACTTGAGACAAATAGTATGTCTGGCTGATGACCTGGTCTCCTAGGACCTCTCCAATGCCACATACCATTAGAAACTTTATTTTCAAGTGTGGGATCGATATCACTGCTCCGAATCCTGTTAGGCATGGTTATCCCAAGATGGCATTATAGACGGAGGGTAGGTTAAAAATTAGGATTGTGAACATACAGGACCCAACCTTTGGATATGTCTCTAATGTGATCTCCAACTGGATGGTCCCCTGGACTGATATTGGTTCATTATCTAGCCCGTATAGGTGTCCCTCAGTCGATTTTATCTGATTCTTTTTTAGTTCGTGCTTAAAATAGGTATCAAGATATAGCAAACTTTGCAAACTTCTATTATCAATAAAGACTTATTTCAATTGATAGTCAATCATACCTTCCGAAACAAGTGCAAATATAACCAGATGATCAAAATTGAAAGTTATTACATGTATCATATTGTCGTCACTAAAACTGAGGATATCATTTCTAATTCCTAGCATCGGCATTTTGCTGCTAGAAGCTTTCTTTGGGTGGTCCGGGGTGTCGCTCTTAGGTGGCCTTGTGGCCAATATGTTGACTACTCCGATCGCAATTTGGTTCCGCGGCTGCTGTTGCTGCTCCAAGTTGTCTTCTTTTGCTATACTTGGGGCCTACCTTGGGTCCCGCCTTGGGTCCCAGAGGAAACTGGCGAGGTGCCCTTTCCGAACAAAGGCCTCAATCTCCTTTTATAGAGTTCGACAGTCTTCAGCACTGTGACCCAAAGATCAATGGTGGAAGCAGTATTTCAACGGATCTCCTTCATTCAGATTTTTGGGCTACTTCGGCCACTTTAGGAACATTTTGTCCTGAATCTATGTGAGGATGTTGGTTCATGTGTCATTTAAAGGGGATAGATTTAGGATTCTGAACTCCCTTCGAACACCCGACTCCATCCTGGGTTGCTTCCTAAGATCTCAAGAACTGGTGTTGTCTCCATTCTGCTTCTTCTAGTTCGTCAATCCTTAGTGGTGATGGTCTGTGTGCTCTGAACGCTTCGTTTCATTGGCCTCCTCGGCAGTTATGTACGCATGAGCGATGGTCTCAACCTCCTAGATGGTTTGAGGCTCCTACTGGACCAAGTGCTTGAAGAAGTCACTCAGCTACAAAGTCGCTACAAAGGTGTTCAGCTTCACTTCATCGGTGAGCTTGATTATCCTTTGGGTCTCACTGTTAAATCAGAGTAAAAAGTGTTTCAGACTTTCATTTGGCCCTTACGGGATGCGAATAAGGTGTCAAAGTTTCTTCTCCTTCCATTGGCTAGAGTCAAATTGTGACAAAAAGTTGTAAGCCAGTTCATGAAACATTTTGATTAAATTTGGCTGCAGACAATAGAATAACATCCAAATGTCTCCTTTGAGTGTCAGAGGAAAGTATAGACACAATGGCGGTGACAAAGTTCTGGAAGCCTCGCAGAGTGTGGATGTAATCTAAACGGTCCATCGAATCAGAACTTCTATTGCAAAGCTCCAAGTTTGACATCTTGAACTGGTTAAGGAGTAGCTGCATCTAAGTTTCCCTCGTGAATGGTGACATTCTCAAGTCAGTAGAGTGTCTGTCGGTACTTTCTCAAAACACCTCTTATTTGATCTTTCTTACCTCTCCTCTATCTAAGAGGAGAACGCAATCCTCTTTGTATTGAGGAAGATTCTCAACTCTAAGTGGTTCGGATAAATACGTTTGAGTGCACGGCTATGGCCCCTCATTGGCTAGGTGCTGCATGAAGTCTCTTCTTAGGCTGGGGGCCTTCAATCATCACGAAAGTAGTGTAAGTTTTGCCACTCTGGGCTTTCATCCCATGCTCCATGACTTAGTCATCCCTCCAGTCGTGTCTGGGCCTTATCACTCGTGACCACTTGGGTCTCGAGGTCATCATGCCGTTGGGTCTTCTTGCTGGGCTATATCTTCCTCCGATTTCTCTTGTTGGAAGCTGAAGTCTTAGAGTTAGAGGAAGGAGTCCCCAACTGCTGACTATCCAGATGGGTGCAAATGGTTTGGAGCAGTTTGGACATGATGTCCATCTGAGTAGTGAGTGTCTACAAGTTTAGGGCCGGTCGCATGTCCTCATAACTACCCGCAAAGGGGTGAGTCATCACCTTGGGAGATGGCATCTCTAGCAGGTGCACTAGCCTGTGCCATAGTATTGACCATGTTCATTTTGCTTTTGTAGGCGTTGTGTTTGGACTTTTTGGTCATTTTTCATAGATTGTGTCAATGATGTGTCTCTAGATCCGAATTATTATACGGATTAGGAACCACTTGGTCTCACCCAACAGGAGATCGAAGGTATTAGGGACTCTCTCCTTGGTATATCTTCCAATATTTAAATTAGAAATCTTTCTTCGATGGAGAGAAAGATGGAGGAATGGACAACATGTGGAATGCAAGTGAGAGAGGGGAATTGAGTGTGTTGTGGAAGATTGGGCTCTGAGAAGTGTGCTCGATGAGGAGCAGCTTTTTTAGATGGTGCACTCTTTACGAAGAGCAGCTTGTGAGAGGTTGCACTTGTGGGTTGAGTGACTTTGGACAGGGAGGGCTCTTAGACATAGTGGCTTTGTTTGACTGTGTGGTCTCAGTTTATCGGAATGCCTAAGTCTTAGGAACCTTCTTGTGTATTTGAGAATCAATGCCCTTCCTTAAGGAGGAGATATATTTATAGAGTGAGTACCAATTTAACCATCCTTGGATCTCACAATTGGTGACAATTATTCATGCAGATCCGCTAAACTGTTTTAACAATCATAAGTGATTATAATAACTGCTACTATTTGGAAATATTTACTGAGCTACAACTACCATCCTGGGGCAATACATAATTATGAGTAAATATTTTGTGTATACTAGTTGAACTGTCAGAGCAATCATAGAGCCACATTATGGTTAGTATCCCCTACTTACATACACTAAGTTTTAAAGATTGTCAGTTATTGAGTTAGAAGGACAGCCACTGGGGTGGCACATCACATAACCCTAATTGCCTGTTTTATGTTAGATGGTTCAAGGTCAACTCCCTTCGGTCAACCGCGTTGCCTTTTGAATCTTCGGCTCAACAGGTTACACTGTGGGCCACTATTATCTCGGATTTTCTTTCTCCAATGGGCTGAGTTCTTGGGTCGGTCTATGGATCGTCATACCCATCACTAGTCCCCCATGTTAGAAGATTTGAATTTTTAACTCCCAACATGCTCATTAATGGGACGTCAGCTATGGGCCTACATGCATGCCCCTTCCCCAGGTAGTTTACTAATTCGCCGCTTCATTGGGCAGTATTTTTCCAAGATTTGATTCGATATTCTACAGATAACGCTGGCATAGATAATCATCACGCATTGATTGCTTGCTGATCCTATTCTTGGCTATAAATGGAGAGGCTTTTTATTTGCATCACAAATCGTCTTCACCAGCCAAGCGGTGTAAGAGTTCAGAGCTAATATGGAGCCTAAGCTGCCACAAGTCGGGGTTGGAGGAAGTTCTTCTCCAATGTTCAAAGGCCAAATTCGAGGATGCACTTGAAGTTTGCCTTGCTTACTTTTTTTTATGCAAAAAGCCACATTGATTTTCCTATTTTACGCCTGTCCCAAAACCAGACCCATTATTTATGGGTGAAATCCTAGGTTTTGGGCAGCAGCACTCTATCCTCCTTGTCAGCACAGGGTGCATCTCTCTATAGCTGGTTTTTGACCGGTACAATTGTTCCTTCTCCCATTCGTTTCAGAAACTCTGCTCCTCTACAACTCTACTTCCAACTCTAGTACGATGGAGGATTTCTTTTTTATTTTGCCTCCCAGCTAGGGACAAGAGTGGCTCTTCAAAGAACTAATCTTTGTTCCTGTTAGGAGGGCTTTCCTATTACTTCTACTAGTATTGTGGCCCAGTAGGCGATACTGTGGTGCCAACAAATGAGCTTTCCTTGTGGATTTGTGTGTGTAAAGGTCAGTTGGACTATTGCTGTCAAGTTGCTACTCTATGTATTTTTCATTTCCTTCTGAGTTGTACAGAATATTTCAACATAAAATATGCCAAATAGTCTCCCCCTTTAACAATTTCATGACAAAATCCCATAATAATAATAAATTAAAATAGAAGTGAATTAGATGTTCCAATATCATTAAGTTAGAACATATGTACACAAAAATCTATACCTAATAGACAACCAACACAGTACACAAAGCGAAGAAGTAGTAAAAAGTGCTACAAAATGTGTTGTTCCTACTCGGATAAGGTTAGTGTTAGGGTTATTTTTATGTTTGGTATATTTCGTGACCATATGTAATCTTATGTCGATATCGGGTTATATTTTGTCGAAGTGTTGTATCAACATATTTCCATAACTATCAGTTCCGACTTTCAGAAATTTCGTGCCTAATGTAAGCTCTCCACCCGCTCAAGCCCAAAATCCTGAAGCCCTACGCTCTCCGTGTACTCGTCACGAGCTCGGGCATAAAATCTCGAAACCCCCCACTCACTTATCGCCTTCTTCTCACTCGACATCGGTTGCCCTAACACTTGATTAATGCATTTAGAGCCATCCCATTTGAGAGAAAACTATTTTTCACTCTTTAATCTTGCTCCAAATTGAGAAAATCGATCTTTCATCATTGTATTTTATGTGCTAGCAATTTTTTCACCACTTTCTCTTTATCGATCCATCACCTCTACCATTTTACCTTCGTTGGTAACATCGGTACATTGAAGAAGGGGATCCGGTCGTGTATGCTACTTCAAGCCGTCCGAGAGGAAAGATTGACGTGAAGACCGGAAAGTGTCAGGTTCCGTTGTCGCAGGCAAATCCAAGGAGTTCCTTAGTAGAGATCACAAGATGGGAGTAAGTCGGTTAGGTTAGTGCATCGTTACCACCCGATCTATAAGTTGATTTTCATAGTGTATGTCTTCCCTCGCCCTTGAAATTCGAATGATTTTTCTCGATTACCGTGAGTATCGAGTTTTTCCTTCATCACCAAAAAGATTATCTTTTTATCATTATTATTACTTTATTTTTATGCTCGTATTACTCGTATCATTTAAACATAAATATTCATTACATGTATTAAATATTTAATTTTTTTACTACTTTCACTATTATTGCACGAGGTCGAAATATTATTGTATAATTTGGGACAAAATGTCCTTTTTCAGTTAGTACATAAGTAGATAAAAGTAGTAAATTAATAACAATATAAGCATGAGAACACAATATATCAAGGGTCTCAATATAACAGGTACAGCACAAAATATCACAAAATATCAATATAAGCAATGATAATAACAACTCATGTCCAAGGGAAACGAGAATAGCCAAGCTTCCCCTATCAAATAAACCTCCCTCTAACAGTGCAATAATTCCTTCTAACAACAATATGAAGCCTTTCCCTAATAAAAATGAGACAAGCAAGTCAAGCTCCCCCTAAGATAACTACTCCCGCTTTTGTCACAAATGACCAAAGGGAGTGCATCAATCAAATTCAAAAGAATCATGGTGAGACTACCATGCTGAAGATAGACTAGGCAATCCACTCCTCCTGAGTAGTAAGGCGGGTGTCAAGGGGCTAAAATCCTCCGAGCATTTTAGACCACAACTGTGCATGAGAAGAAGATAACAGCTCAAGCTGATCGATAATCTAGGAGAACTACCCCATAATTAGAGGGGAGGAAGAGGTAGATGACAAATGAGGATTGAATAGGGCAGGATAGGATAGACCAGGACAAGACGGGCCACCCTTGGCCAAAAAGGATGGTCCTCCAGAAGAGACTCATCTAAAGGATCATCAAGAGTGGGGGAATACCTATGGGTGTGGGTGCAACTTTGTTTGAAGGTAATGTTAGTAATAAGTCAGCTAAGCCGCACACGTGGAAGGTCTAGGAATTGAACGTCTAAGCCCATTATGAGGCATTGGATGAGATAATCATGAGGAAGGTTACCATCCTTCTTAGATACAAAACTATCAATAATATGAGTACACACGTGGGAAGGAAAATGAAGGGGCTGCCCACGTAGGAGAGTATAAAGGAATAGGACTTTATCAAGAGGGATAGAGAAGTGTGTGATCGAAAATAGATTGGTCAGTATAATTTGACATACAATCATCCTTCGAGGGGTAAGAAGTTCGGTTTTGAAAGATTTGCTATTCCACTCCATAGGGGAGTTATGAAAAAAAGAGGCTACCTCATTGTGATGTGACATGGTATTCCACTGGTGTAGATAATTGAGATGGTCAGCCTGAGGAATACCAAGCGTATGGGAGATCACTTCTGGGGCAATCCGGAGGCGACTCCCCCTCAGGAAGGTAGTGAATGAACGGATAGCTAGGTCAAAATCAAATATACTCGAATAAAATTCTTGAATCAAGAGTTCAGAAAGGAGAATGAAATTGGTCCAGATCGGCTCCCAATATCGGTCCGTGAACAGAGAGGAAATAGAAGGATCGAGGGATGTAAGATCAACTTTTCATTCAAGAGTAAGATGCCTTTTATACATACGGTCTTGAAATAATTTCTCGCCATTGGGATTAACAAAATAGTCAAGAGCTGAAGGACTGCTCCCCTGAGGACGCTTACTAACAGATTTTTTCGTGAGAGATTTCTATGGAGCAGACATCTGTATAACAAAAAAGAGAAAGTGGCAGTGAGGGATGCAAATCTAAGAGATGCCTAGATACTACTCACAAGGGGCGTAGGTCCCACACTAATCACCCAAATCCCATGAATCCTCCACCACTATGGGTCGAGAGAGGGGCTAAAAACTGATAATTTACACCAGAGGGTTGAAGATTAAGTGCCGGTGATCCCAAAAATGTGGGTATATTCCATGTGGAGACACCCAAAATCCACAACTATACAAGGCTAAATCTACAAAAATTAGGCATGATTAATTACAAATCTGGACCAACTATGTTCATAACATGAAAAAATCTAGCAACATACATGAAGAAAGACAGGCCTTCATGGTGGGAGAGGAAAACTGCCATTAATGGCAAAATGGAGGTAAGAACAAAGGGGAGAGAAGGAATTACCTTTGAGTACACCCAAAATGTGAAGGAGGAAGGGCAAATCTAGAGGCGTGGGTGGCATGAGGAAGTAGAGAGAGAGGATTAGAGAGGAGAGAGCAACAAGAGGCAAGAGAGGAGAGGAGATAACATAGTGCTCAAGCACTCGAATCACTCTTGAAGAAAAGGATACAGTGTCACTACACTTGAGCGCACGTTAGGCGCACTTGATGCATGATGAATCGGTTTTCTGTGCTTGAGCACCACTCAGGCACTCGTCAGATATAATGAACAATTTTTAAAAAAAATAAATTAATTTGATATAATAGCTACAGCTCTGAGGAATAATGCTGGTCATGTCTCTCTAAGGTAAGTAAGATTACTCTTCTTGATCCAAACGTTCTTTTCGAATTTAATTATTTTCCATAATTTTGTGACTTGTTCATTCAAAAGTTTAACATGATTGATAAGAGTGTCCCTCTTTGGACTATGATTAAAATTATTTTGAAGATTTGTTGCTAAATAGTAGGGATGAATATGTCCAAATTTTTCACAACCATGATATGTCGGGACAAAGTAGTGACATTAGATTTATTACCTGGCCTCCTGGTTTGATTAAAAACAAGGTTCCTTTTACTGTTTGAGGTGGGAATATTTGGTGCATTAGCATCAATGCTTGTAAAACCTCTTGATTTGTGATCAATGGGGACGGATGATATGCTACTTCGTCTTGGAACGAAAGTAGTTGGGACAAACATTTTTTAAATTAACATTAGCATTCAAGGTATGAGTGGAATATCCCAACTCCATTTTATTCTCGCTAACTTTTCCTAGACTAAACATATAGTCTAATTTTTTGGATCCACTCAAAAATTGTTTTAGATCACTTTATGTACATTCAAGATTCAATTCAAGAGTCACGATTTTTTTAAGTAAGAGAGTTGTTAAAAATTTTAAATTCCTAAGTTTTTATGCCTAGCTCGGTTTTTAAAGCAATTTTTCCTTTTTGACTTTGATCAATTTATGCTTCAGGGACATTATTTTTCTTGATATTTAGACATTCTTTAAGCAGTTTATCATACATGTCTTGAAGGTCATAAAATTGAACTTCTCACTTATTCTCAGAATTATCAGTTTGATCCAGACTTTCTTCTAAATTTTCGTTGCTTTTACACCCAAGGTCACGAGTTCCATATATTTTACTATACCTTCTTTCGTACATCTTTTATTATCTTCGTCTTCATCATCGCTCAATGTAGCATTAGCTTTCATAGATAGGCCTTGCTAGCATTTAAAATTTGAATATTCAACTCTAATATGCCTAAAATCTTGACATTCATGACCTTGCACTCTTTAAGTATTTTTTGGTTTGACATCTTTGATCTTGCGCCTGTCTTTTTTGTCACTTTTGGGGAATATTAAAATTTTTAAATTCACTTCTTATTTGTCAAATGAGGCTTTATTTTTCTCCAAAAATTTTTTAACGTTCTTTACAAATAAGGCAAAATCTTTATCGCTACATGGCTCCTCATCGGAGTTATAGTATCTCTCTTCCTTAACCGATTTAAGGACAATGGATTTGGTCTTCTTTGACTCTGGAAGTGTATGTTCATATATTTGACGAGATCTAATAAGTTCTTTAATTTTTATTTTGTCAAGATCTTTACTTTCTTTAATCATAGTAACCTTAGGTCTAAATCACTCAGGGAGCGATCTCAAGACTTTTCGGATAATTCTATTTTTTAAAATTCTTTCTCCTAAGTTAAATATAGAATTTACAATATCATTTAATTTTGTATAAAATTTATCCAAAGTTTTATCTTCCTTCATTTGGATTTTATCTAATCTAGTAACAAGTATTCATAATTTTAAATTTTTGACTAATTTAGTTCTTTCATTTTCAAGAATGTCTCACGTATCTTTAAATGTCTTACACTTCGAGATAGGTTTAAAATCTTCAAGAGACACAACCATAAAAATAGCATACAGTTCCTTACTATTCTAATTATAGGTATCAAATTCTTCTTTTGATAACAAAGATAGAGCTTTAGGTTCATTGCTCGTAATGCTCCTGGGTGGTGACCATCCAGATTGAGCGTTAACCCAAACGTGTTCATTCATGGATTTGAGGAAGGTTCTCATGCGCACCTTCCAACAGACATAGTTACTTCCATCAAAATAGGAAAGAATGAAGAGAGAATGACTCATATACATCTAGATCAAAAGTCACGAATCGGGGTAAGTATCTGACACCACTTGAAATGGACTATGTAGTCCCAAATCACAACTTGTTTCGACCTCTTTTTTAATTTACGGAATAAACATAAATATGAATATATAATACACTTAAAATATATTCAAATCTAAATGAACTAAACGATCAAAAGCATATAAAATATACACACAGTAATCAGCAATAAGCAAGACAATATTTTGGTGACGAAAAGAAACCTTAATTACCAGAGTTATCGAGTAAAATCCTCCGAACTTCTACAACTATGAAAGAAACGCACTAAGAAAGTCAACTTACATATCAGGTGGTACAAATGTACTAATTTAACCGACTTATTTCTATCTTATAATCTCTGTCAAGGAACTCGTTAGATTTGTCTGCGGCAATAGAATCGGATCTCTTCTAGTCTTCTAATCAATCTTCCTCCACAAGCTGTCAAATCTCCACACACCACTAGATTTCAATTTTCACGTCACTCATGACACTTACGAAGGTTAACAAACAAAAAAAAAGTATGTAGGATATAGTAAAATGACGTGAGAAAACTTTTTAATGGAAGCACAATAGTCAATGATAAGTTTTCTCAAATGAAGCAATTAATAAGTACAAAAGTGAGAACTTTTTCGCTGAACGGCCGTCAAAATATTTCTGCAGAAGTCCTGTGCAAAGAGAATAAGATGGCTATTAATAAAGTGGCCTAGAAATTAGGTTTAAATTTTGATAGTTTGAAAATACGCGCCACGACACTCAAACATAGCTCAAGCACACCCTGACTGGCATAGGGTCCATGCCCTAACATGTAAGCGTGGCTTGGGCGAGCCTCAAGCGCTGGCACTCGACATTTGACGCCTCGAGCATGCCTTGAGTGCTCATTTTTGTCATTTGGCCCCTCGGGCGCTCGTGCGAGGATCGGTTCCACCATTAGTGCAAGTAAGGCCCTAGGAAAGCATGGATACTGGGAATTGCACGGTAGAGAATACCGAGTGTGTATTCCTAAAGAAAATCTTCAAGATAATGATAACTTCGCCAACAAATTATTAGAGACAGTTATAAAATATATCAACATAAAATACGCTTAACAAAATGAAATATTTTAAGTAATTCAAGAACTTAAATATTTGTTAACTTAGGCTTGTAGATGTCGCTCTTTATTAACTTAAATACATATTTATTTCAAGATTTTATGATATTGTGAAGAAAATAAATAATAACATTTACAAACGTTTAAAAATGCATCTACAAAAGATAAGACTAATAAATAACAATTTAAATGTTTTAGTCATGATGGACAGCCAGTAGATGGACAGCCAGTCAAAAGTTCCTATAATCCCAATGCAAGGCCCCCAAAGGCCCACCGAACAACTTGGGCAACTCAGCCCACACAGCTCGGTGGACCCACGGGCTCCTGCCTAGAAGCTCTAGCTCAAATGAAAGGCCTATGCAACCATCAAGAAAGCCCAGTAGGCAAGCCCATATGCCCCTGCTAGGCATGAGCTACAGCGACCACTGGACGGCATGTCAACACCAGCCCAACAAATCTTCTCCCAAAAATTGCAAGCCGCATAAGATGGCGGCAGCTCAATGAATTTTCCCCAAAAGGCAGCTACCGTAACTACGACCAAAGGATTTCCTAGAGAAGGAAAAGATATTCATCGACAGTCATAGTTGCCATTTCAAGCACCTGCAATCACGAAATCATTCCAAAAAAGGCAACTGCTATTGACAGCCTCCATGATTGTTTGCATAGTTCAACAAAGCCGCATGTGCAACTGTCACCAGTCTTGGGACCCAAACCAAGCTAAACCGCCTCATGACCTACAAATACCTCACTTCCTCAACAGAATAAAGGGGGCTTCTGGTAGCCAAAAGCTCAAAGCAAGAGAGAGAAAGAGAGAAACCATGAGAGAGAGAGGAGAAAAGCACCGAGAGAGCAAGGGAGAAAACTCAGAAGGTGTACAGAGTCCCGCTCTTTCAAGACGTCCCATTCTCCTACTCCTGCTCCAGCTAGCGCCTATGTAGGCCTCACATCAGCTCCAAATCCTCTCACTACAAGGCTGGTGGAGTCGACTTGCAGAGCGGGGCACAAAGAGCCCCTTCTCCTGAAGACAGAAAGGATGTCGTGCGGGGTTCCTACCTTTACCACCATCACCCAAGAGCTGTTCCCTCCTTTGGTCAGCCACCTCCCTCGCGGGTGCTCTATGCTAATCCTCTCGACGACCGCTCTCCTGCCAAAACCTTCCATCTCTTAAAGCCATCCCTCGACCGAGTACACTCATCGGAGCCAACTCCTCCATGTCGTAAAGCCTCCCCTGGCCGGGTGCATTCAGCAAAGTTCCTTCCTCTTTAAGACAACCACTCTCCCAAGAGCGAATCTCTAAATTGCTTCCTGTTGAGTGCCATCACTAAGCCGTTCATTGACCAGACACACCTCGTATGCCACCCCTCCGTCGGGCACACCTCGTAAGCCACCCCTTTTGCTGGGCGCACTTTGTAAGCCGCCCCTTGACCGAGCACACCTCGGAGCTCAGTCATTTATCTTTAAACCGCTCATCAGTCGGGCACATCCAAACACTTAATCCCCATAACATGCATCCACGTCTTCTCTTATATCATCATTTTTTTTTCATCCGTTGAAAAGGATTTTTAATTTAAATAATGAAAGATATACCAGGCAGAAAGTAAGCCCCATTAATCTTCTGTCCTCTTATTTATCCATTATTTGTGTAAGATCCAAGTTATCAGAGATGGAGATCAAACCTATCTCAATTCGACCTAACGCGAAAGATTATGTGGCTTTCTAATCCGTATTACAACTCAAATATATGAACATATCAAGTCACTTAAATACTTGTTAACTTAGGTCTGTCAATATCT
>JAODPA010074602.1:4050-22967 GCA_025585075.1 Nepenthes mirabilis
TGTGTGTGTGTCAATTGATGCTATTCAGTGGATTTGTGATGGCTTTAAATTGGTTTTGGTGGAGATTTGTTGCTCTAGGGGTTTTGTTCAAAGTCGTATCTAGTTGTAATTGCAGATGCATTTTTTTGCATGTGGTTATTTGTTTGTGTTGTAAGAGGTATTATGTGTTCTTTCCCTGTGGTTTTAGGATAAATGGTGGGGTTTATGTTAAGGCTATCGAGAATGGTTAATTGTTTGGTGGGATATGGACAATAAATCTTAGTTTTAGTATTAAGGTGGATTTTTAAAAGAAATACGATAAATTCTCAATCAGATTTTATTGCCACTGCTTCTTCTGATGCCATTATGTGCTGGGGAAGAGATTTTTCACCTTGAAGATTTTTTTTGCTCTAGAGAAGAACTTGGAACACGATTGATGCGGTTTCTGGTTTGCCGAGCCATGTGCAGAAGTTAATACTGTTTTGAGTGCAAGGATTTGAGCCTTTATGATAGTGGTTAAAGAACTAGTTCTAAACAAGCAGCCCAATAATTTTTGAGGCCCCTTTAATATTTTGTATCTGAAGCATCACTTGAGCTTTATTTATTTGAGCTGCATGGTCATTTAGAGTGAATTGGCTCCTGTGGAAGTTAAGTGTTAGATGTCTCTACAGAAATCTGTGTTGATCTTCGATCTTCATAACTACTACATGCACGAGTAAAGGTAAAGTTGACTAGTTTCAGAATCTGGATCCTTCCTCATGTGTGGATGAAAAAGCTTTGTTAATGACTCTAAATTTTAATGGGAGATGCACCACTAGTTGAGGGTCTGTTAGTCTGGGCAATATTCTTATTAGTATCTAGCATGTATTGGGTGATGGAAGTGTTGATGCTTGCAAGGTTGGAACTTGGAAGGCATGTAGGTTATTCAAGTATTAATGTGATATAATTTTAAAGATGAAAAGGGATTATTTACTATTAAATTTCAGTTGCAGTTCAAGGATTTGTAGTGGGTCTAAATTTTGTTAGGTTGATTTAGTTGTGCCAGTGACAAAAGAGCATGAGTGTTGCTTGACATATTTGGAGTTCTGGACGAGGTTTTATTGAGAATATTTAGTATTGTGGGTTCAAGTATGCTTAGTTGTTCAGGTCTTCTCCCATTGCTGTAAGATACCATGATCAAGTCCACCGATTTATATTTTATTCTATTTTATTTTATTTTTTGGTTCGGTGGCCTGGTGGTGTAGACCAAGGACAATGTGCCTTCCACTGGACCAGAAGAGGAGAGGGTATATGGTGGATGATACTGTGGAGTTCCAAAAGAAGATGTCAAAAAATAACTATTTGAGTGATTTTAGATGATTCCTTCATTGGGGTGTGCTGGGCCCTTTTGCAGGTCCAACGGATGGAAGTTGTTTATATATCCTAAGAGAAACACTAGGCTGTCATGTGACAAGAAAAAAATAGAAAATTACAGGCTTCAATGTACCATGAATGTGATGCAGGCAGAAAGATTTAATTCATTTATTTAGGTTCTAGCTTTTGGGTTTCAGTTTGCCTTCTGTGATTTTGCTCTTTCACCGTAGGAGTTCCTAAGCTTTGTTGTGATGGTGGCCCTCATTGATTTCTTTTTTTTTTTTTTTTTCTCAATTGATATTATGCGTCTATACTTGTGTCACCAATGGTTCAATTTCTTAGATATTTGCAATTCCTATGTAGGACAATCTGGAAAATGGAATGTTTTATTTCATGGAGTAGAAGAATTGTTTGGTTATTGTGGCAAGAAATTCTTATTTTTCAACACCACTACAACTTGCGGAGATCTTGTGTTTACATAATACCCATTGTAGAGCACTGGTTCCTTTGTAATAAGAAAATACTAGGGTCTCAAAACCGGCTCTTTATTTCATAGCAAAATGCAGTGTTCTTCACAGAAAATTCCCATGAGTTTTCTTCATGATATTTTTTGGTTGTCTAAATTTTCTTTTCCAGCTCTTCAGCTGTGATGTCATATTTTTGTGTTTTTCTTATCTATTATCTTTTCCCCTCTACCTTCTCTAATGTTATTCCTTTCATCATGTTGCAAAGGTTCCAGAGGAGTCACAGTTAGTCTTTCGTGCACCTGCCTCATCACTAGAATGCTGTTGTTTCATTAGTGATGATGTATTCTTCTCCGGTTCAGATGATGGAAGCATTGAGCTTTGGAGTACGCTGCGAAAGAAGCCTGTTTCCATTGTTAAAAATGCACATGCCCTAATGTCTACTGAGAGGAAAGAAACCGATATTGCAAAAATTCCGAATGGTCATATTGGTATATCTTTTCTGTACTTATTCTAGAGCTCTTTAATACAAGTTGAAGAAACCCTTGCTATTTAATTTTCTTCTGAACAATTTTTTCAATGGAGTTAAACTGCCATATGAAACTGCACTAGTTGACTAGTGACTTGCTGGTTTGCCTCTTCCAAGTTCATTTGAGGGTGGTGGCAGTGTTCTTGTTGAATTGCTTCCTTTGTTTCCATTGTGGTTTCGTTGGAAGAAACTGAGGATTCAAATATTTGTATCTAGTCCCATTTCCATTCATGTTTTGGAATTTGCTTATATTATTCCCCCACCAACCTTTTTTAATACAAGGGTTTCTCACCAGTAAAAATAACTAATTGCTACCTTACCACCTTTTCTTTTCCTGTTTGACCATATTTGCTGAGAAGATGCTCGCCTTTATGCAGAAGATAATAGCAGAAAGGCTGATAATCCATGTTCAACTGCACAGTCCTGGGTTAGTTCCGTTGCTGTATGTCCAAATAGTGATCTTGCTGTGTCCGGAGCTGCCAATGGCTTTCTTCGGTTATGGGTGATTGAAAGTGAGAATAGAGGCATGCAATCTCTGTTTCATCTTCCAGTGGTAAGTCTAGGCACTGATAGTCTGATCAAGCTTCTTCATTTACAAAATTGAAACGATGGCCAGAATGATATGAATGATGCCAGGCTTATGTAACTATATCCAAATGCAAATAAGTGGGTTTGAGTTGTAGAATAGTCTAACCTATGTTATAGTCTAACCAGGATTTCTAGCGGTATCTCTGTATCACTTACTGCATTATTAAGAAACTGAAAAATAATCTAAATTTTAAGATATCAAAATAAACCAAAATTCTATACACTGGGGTGTAAACATAAAAAAAAATGTGTACATAAATTTTCTATCTTAAACAAAAAGTGGTACTTCTACTGTTTGTGTTATCCTCTTGAAAACTAGTCGGTCTTAATAGGAAAGAAACATAGGCACCCACTTAAGTATGATACTTTTTCATGTCAGTCGGTTGCTGGGATCCTACTGGTAATGGCTGGCTTCACCTCACTGGTAAGGGTAGTCAACAAGATTGTTTATTTTCATGATTTTTTAATGCTTGATATGTATTTCATACTCCGTTTGATTTCTTAGTCTTTTGCAACTTTCCAAACTAGCTTACTGTAGCTCTATTTCACATAGAAAGGTTATGAGCACCCAAAGTTGGACACCCCTTCTCTCATTAAACAAGCATACCTGAGCTCTGAAACTGGAGCACCATGCATCCCTGGTTCTTTTTCATGGCTCAATAGATAATTTTGTGAGCCAATGATTTAATTTATGTGTTGTATGCCCAGACCAGGGAAAATCTTTGCAGAAAACTTCGTCTTCGAGCAATTTTCTGAGTACAACCAAATCCAAGACATTCATATTAAGAAGTATTGACCCTATGGACTTCAACCTCCCACCATGACAAAGAACTGTTTTGTCCAAGAGTTAAATCTACCCGTGGCCTTACTGACAAGAGTATGACATTTCATTGCTATTAAACTTAGGAGCAATACATCACAGGAACAGCCCCTTCTTTGAACAGCAAAATTCTCAGGAGCGCTTGTTTTCTGGATTAACAGCACAACTGAAATGCTGTTCTCTTGGTTTACATAAAAGGGTTTGGCTTTTGACAGAATCAAGTTAAATTCTTTCCAAGGAAGCTCTGTCAACTTAACAAAAGATGAAATCACTACCACAAAAAAGCATGGATGGGCTTAAGCACTTGTGCTTAGGATGATATTCCAAATATCTGAAACAAAGAGGTGTGGACCCCCTTTCGGCAGACCTCTTTTCCCTTTGAAATTGCTGACAAGAAATGTTTCCTAAAATATGATGTATACTAAATTTCAGGAACGATATGCATAGCCTGTCAAGGAATGCTTGAAACAAAGGCTCTAAGCAATCTTGTTGTCTGAATGTTGATTTGTGAAAAACTTGTAGCTATTTATGTAGTACTTTTAGCTATGTTTTAACTTAGTTACATTCGAAAGGGATGGGAAGATAAAGCCTTCGTTCAAATGTGTTAGAGAATATATTGGCTAAGGTACTTGCTAGGGAAAGTTTAGTTGAGGAAAAACAGTAGTGTATCACCCCAGCACAATCTCGCTCTCTCTCTCTCTCCCCCCCTCCCCACCCATCTCTGAAAGCCAGTTTTAATCTCCATTGACTCACAAATATACTTGTGATGCGTTCCTTGAATATAAATAATAATCTAAATTGAGTCGGGTTGTCCTTTCAAACCTCTTATCCGGATCCTAAACACCACGAGACTCTTTCTTCGATATATTTTCCGACACTCAAGTCAATTTTTCTAAGAAATTGGAAAAATTGAAAATGAGATGAGGATGTGTGAGAGTGGAAAAAGTGAAGTCTTGGCTCCAAAATTTATGGAGTTTTTAAGTTACAAGAGGGCTAGAGCTCTGTACATGTTCTTTGGATTGCTCTTTTTTTCCTCCTGTTTTCAGAGGAAGTATGCGTATTTACAGCCTTATTGCCAATTATTGATGTTTGTTTGAAGATGGATGATTGTTCATCATCTTAGCCATTGTTATTCCTAGGGGCCAAATAGTTTAGCAATTTAACATACTCTGAATTTAATTTATGCTTGTGAAGTATATTAACTGTTTGTTTGATTTAGGTGACTAGTTTTGATGACCCTTTCCGTTCATTCAACCATTCAAAATGTTTAACTATTTGATTTTGCTGACCGTGTGACCATTCAGAATTTTAATTTTTTATATTCTTTGCAGTTCAATCATTTAACTGCTCAGTAACTCAGTTGTTAGATTAGATGTCTTTCTAATCTAGGCTCTAGGCTCAACAATTCAACCAATTCATACCTCTTCATGGGTTTATTGTTCGTGAGCCCCATACATCAGCGGATTGGATGGGTTTTACTTTAGATGATATCCAACAACTTGTTTAGCAGTATATGAGACCGTTTTTGAGAAGTCTTGTAGAATAGGAAATAGAAACTTAGTGAATTTCTAGTTTCAACTAATTATATAAATTGTTCAGAGAAGCTCCAAGTCTTTAGAAGCTTATTTTTAGATTTTTGAGGAGCCAAAGTCAAGGGTAGCATTGTGGTGGTCAACCCCAAGTCCAGACGAATTCCTTGGTTGAATCTTCAGCAGCTTCTCCTTGCCTATCTTAGCTATCCACACACAAGCACACAAGAAAGGGGAAAGAGAAAGAAAGACAGAAAAGAAAGAGTTATTTGTGATAAGAATCCGTATTTAGCCCAACACCAACTTCTATAATGGGAGTTGCTTCTTTGGTCAAGTAGGGTACTCTCTATTGCCTCCCAGTCACTAATCGCATGTCTGCTTCATTAATTTTGCTGAACTCCATGTTCTTCCATTTTTTGGGTTTGTAAGGTATGAAATGATCTTTAGTTGGTTATCAAATAGTTTCCGTTGTTGGGTTTTAATTTGTTTAAATTCTTATATGAAACAGACTGGGTTTGTGAACTCTTTGGCTTTTGCGAAATCAGGACAGTTTCTGATTGCTGGAATTGGGCAGGTGAAGTGTTGTCTCTGCTATTGTCATCATGTTCTTCAAGTCCTTAGTTTGTGCATCTGTTTTGAAGGTTCCATAGTTGCTGTTCACAACAAGAACATTAGCTGTCATAGAACAGAACTTAAACAAAATACAACGATTTTGTAAATTTCCTGTTTTCAAACGTATTTCAAACTAAAAACAGTTACTTTCTTAAGTAGAGCCGTGTTACTTTTCTCAATAACTCTATTATCACGTTTTTTTTTGGAGGGGGAGGGGGGAGATTTTTTGGAAATTTGTGAGATATCTGAAAAATTGATTGTTGACACCATCAAACGTGCTGCAATGGCAGGCAACCCTGTATTTTTTTTCTTTTTGATTTTGACGATCTGAAATATTCGTATGTGCAGGAACCACGGCTCGGAAGGTGGGGTCGGATTCCAATAGCCCGAAACGGTGTTTATTTGCAGTCCTTCAAGCTAGTGTAACTTTGCATCTTATTTATTTCCATGGATCAATGAGCTTCAATTTTGATCAATTTAGGAAATTGCTCGTCACAATTTTGTTTCTTCTTTGATTTTATTTATTTCACTGCCTTTCTACTCTGTACCTAGCTTTGCATGAACCCCCCTTGTTGATTGAAAGGATGTTGAAGGCCTTTTCTGTTTTGTGCAAGGGAAAGCAATGAATGTTTATGAAATGTTGTCATATGTGCAATGCTTTCTATAGTAAAATTGCACGCTTGTAAACCGGCATGCCTTGTTGTTCTGTCTGCCAAGCATTCTCCAATAATATGTGATGCTATTGTTGAATGTTATTTAGTTTAAAACCTTAACATTATGATTATAATGAAATGACTTTATTGCTATTTTTAATCCATCAGTGAGATGCTACTTTGGAAGAAGAGTTAGAATTTTAACACTGTTAGAACTCATTAGCTTAGGGATAGTCTCAGACAATCCCCATATGGCCTCCTGAAACATTACTGAGCATATGATTTTTTCTCAAGTCCGACAGCAGTTAGCGCTTGTGTAGCGGTAGTGACCAAATCCGAACACTTTTTGAAATTGTTCGTCCATCTCAAGGGAAATGACGGTATATCCTGGAAAAAAAATGCTATTCAAGGCAGGGCCTTGGTTTAATTTCAAACTTCCATAGTAAGCTCAGCAAAAAAAAGTAGATTGATACAAATCTCTATATTATCTTTCTCTAACAGCTGTGGATGAAATTCGATTAGTTGGGCTTTCATTTATTTTTCTTTTGATAAGCTTTTCGAAGCTAAGATGATAAATAACCGAATAATAGGAGTCAATGAAGGTTTTGCCTTTATTTAATTTAAAAATACTAGTAATTCTACTGTAGCTGTGTCACGTATGCATGGGAAGGAGATCTCATCTTTGGGTTGAATAAAAGAACTGCAAATGATCTAAGCCATTTGTGAACAGCACGAAAACTCAGATTCAATAAAACTCATCCGAGCTTTGTTTGATTTTATCAACAAACCTTGCTAAATAAAAGAACTAAGTTTGAGCATAATTAAACTTAATTCGTTTAGACTTATAAATACTCTATTAATATTGTAAATAAACTTGCTTAAGGGTCTACAATAGGCTCCCTTAAATTTTGGTTAATAGTTACATTAGTGGACCCTTTTATACACTTGTTAATATATTTGTCTCCTGGATTGATTTTGGCTCGTTTATGAGCGAAACAAAAAAAAAAAAAAATCAAGCAACAAAAATAAAAAAGGCCGAGTCAAGTCAATCCAATCTCAAAAAAAGCCGAGTCAATCTTTAGCTGAAAAAATATGGCTCCATTGAGCTATAATCAAACATAAAAAGAGTTGAGCCCATCTTAAGTATGTCCAAGCTCAGCTAAACACATTTACAACCTCAGATGACATGTTAATTCAGATCACTTGACAAAATGAGTAAAACTATCATGATATACTCCTAATTTTTCTAGTGAAGATATATCATTGATCTATGACAAAATCCTATAAGAAAATATGCAACAATAGGACATAGAGATACAAGCAGAGATTACTATTTGCCTCTGTTGATGATAGCCATCACTATCCCAGCTGTTAGCAACACCACATTTTATTCAGGCCGAACTAACAATGTCTATGAAGGTTCATCCGATATAATTCATCTAATGATTAAATTAGTGTTCATAGTATGATATCTTGCAGATTATCTTACATTTCAACAGGGTTCCAATCGATCAATTGGTCTTCAAAACTGTATTCTGGTTGTTGAAGCTTGTTCCGAGACAACCTGCTCATCATGGCAAGACCTGAGGCAACGACAAGCAGAATTAAAAAATGTTTAGGATCATGATAGATATTACATTCCCAATTGAAGTATATATTCTTCTATACAAATGCCACTAATTAACAATCTAAGAATTTCATAGCTTATTGCACGCTTACAAAAGAGAAGAGCATAGCACACAAGGTTTTCACATCATGTGGTTGGTGGAGGTTGGAAGCACTTAGCTTTACCTCTGCATTGCAGAGATGCTATTTCTATTGGTTAAATCTGTAATCTCCGAGTTATAATAAAACAACCTTATCACCCACAGTAAACAATTTTAGGAAATCAGGAAAGTTAACATGCCTACTAGAGAAATTAGGAAAGGTGGGAGGAGTGAAAAATTAGGACCAAATTCTCCAATGCATCACTCTTTCAGCTAAGTAACATTGCAAATTTTCAAATTTGTAAATATTATATAGACTCATATTTGTATTGGTAAGTTGCGCATATCTGATGCTTATGCAGCAATGAAAGTTGGTTTTGGTAGTTTCATCATCTAGTCTAACTTCCAACAATCATTCAACCAACCAACTTTCAACTACTACCATCTATTTAGCCGTATTTTTTGTCTTTTTTTATTTATAAATAGACATTTGTCATTAATTTTGAATGACTATGAATCTTTACAAAAATCCAAATTTTCTAAATAATTATTTATTTGTGAAAATAATTTTTTAGTATCAAACAATTTTGTTTTCAATATATTTTCGGGTTTGATTTCGTCAATGCAAAACCTGGTCAAACAAATGCTTCATAGTATCTCCAAGATGATTTGCACAAACTCGTTTGCATTTGTAAAGGGCAATATTATTTTAAGGAAGTGTCGTAGCCTGCATTAAAGTCATTACTTAAGATAGTCTTTCAAATCAGGTGAATTTGTTTTTTCAAAATTCCTTATTTTTACCTTCAACCATTTTGTAGAGAGCTGACCACCATCTATCTCTAGGAACTTCATACTGTTCAAGAGTCTCCTCAATAACTTTATCGTGTTTTCCATCCAAAACACCCTGCAAAGTTACGACAGCTTCCTTTGTTTTCCTGATGATATTACTCTCATCATTGATTTCTAGTTGTTGAAGGTCATTCTGTGATGAAAGACTAACAGAAAGGGCAAACTGAGCAGCAGCCGCCCACCGATAAGAGGCCAACCATCTCCTTTGCCTGTCAAGCTGGTTAGTTGCTTCTCTATCGGACTTCTTTCCTCCATCTCCAAATACTAAGCTTCGGAGATACTGAGCATTTGCAGCTCCAGTACTTTGAACCATCTTGGAGAAGGAGCTTTCGTCATTTGAGAGCAGTCTCTCTGGTGTATCATATTCCAGGACCTGATATGGAAAGCAAACATACCATAAATCTCATTTAGTTGTAAAGAGGCATGTTAGGATGAAAAGTTCAACCCTGAAAGCTCACCCGGCCAGCATCAAGCAGAAGTATGTGTCCGCAGTCAATAATAGTATTTAGGCGATGAGCAATGATAAGCATTGTGCACGATCTAAATTCTTCCCTAATAGTTTTCTGAATAAGTGCATCGGTTCTCACATCTACAGCTGCAGTTGCTTCATCTAGCACCAGAATCTTAGACCTTCTAAGCAAAGCCCGAGCAAGACTTAGGAGTTGCCTCTGCCCAACGCTAAAGTTTTCCCCGGCTTCAGAAACCTAAAACACACAAGAAAGTACATATTCATGGCTTAATGAAAAGCTCCACAGATTCAAGATCAGCTCAATTCTTTTGAATACCAATTTCTAATATAAATGTAACCCATTAGAGCAGCGATAAATTATGTCTCGATAAACTGATAAAAAATTGCTCATTTTGTAGACAATTCAGGAAAACCAGTAATGACAATTCAAAGTCAATCCAATGTGCTCCACTCATAGAAAGATCGCATAATAATCTCCAGAATTATAATTATTAGTTTAGAAGCATACCTCAGCATCCAGACCGAGAGCATTCCTCCTAATGGTATCCTTCAAATGAGCCCTCTCTAGAGATTCCCAGAGGTCAGCATCATTGTGTTCATTGAAAGGATCAATATTAAATCTTACAGTTCCTTCACACAAGTAGTAAAAGAAATATTTAGTTTATGGCCATGGCTAAAAGTAATAGATTTGGCAACAAGTCATACAAGCACTAATTGACTCCACCATAAATAGCTTCTACGTATTGGATGAAAATATAGGCCGATACATATCACCTGATATGTATCCATATTGGAGCCACCTGATGCCAATATTTTTTGATATCACGACAATATTGCGATATGTTTTCGCATAGGATGATACAGCCAATATATCAATCAATATTTAAAATATCAATTAATATGTCCCTATTGACTTATAATTTACAAAAACTTTATTCTCGTCCGATATATAGCGTCCAATATTTTCAATACCAATATGACCCTGACTGATATTGACATTAACACAAACATTGATATTTTCAACCATATGATTTCTCATGCCTTCTGTATATAAAAATTATATCTTTAGCTAAACAACTCTAGAAGCTACCAAGTCTCTAATGAACCCAAATAAAAGTAGCAAGTAGCAACTCTCTTGCATGGTAATGTCACAATGACATTATCTTTTACACAGGAAAAGAATACCATGAATTGCACCAAAGAGACTGAGGCATTAAAACATCATAGATTCTACTTTTGGACTTGGATCCTCAACCAAATGAAGCTTCTCTGACTTTTTAATCTGAATTCTGTACCATAATCTAGATTAATAATTATCTAGGCCCACATCAGGACAAGTAGCAATTTTAGTTTCATTCTGCATTTTTACCTGAAAAAACTAAAGCATCCACTGGACTCACTCCCAATGTTTTCCATCTTCATCTCAGAACAATAGCGAAGTTATACAGGTTTGGAATTGTCACAAAAATAACTGTAATAACTACCTCATTGCCATCAATCTTCTGTACACAAGAAACAATATTTATTTGTGTTATGGAGTACAACACATGCCAACATAAAAAGTATGCATTAACTGGAAATGTGGATTATTTGTCATCTGTACCAATGCCCAGTCCCATTGAATGTGTTGCACATTTAAGGATTTTCAGCTTGCAAACTTAGAACTCATTCCATCCAAACTATGTCCTACATAAAACCCAATGGTGGAGTGGCATATACAGTTTATTGTATGAACTTCAATCAATGGTGGAAGGATGAGAAAGATGGGTGTACAAGAAGAATACAAATTTAGAGGTCAGGTAATGGCCAAAATTGACTTGGATCTTCCTGAGGAATGAATGGACAATCAACATGACAAAAAAATTATTTTCATGGCTAAACCAAAGATTAATAGTTCTTACCTGAGAAAAGAACTGGTGCTTGAGGTATTATACCAAGAACTTTGCGAAGATCTGTAAGCCCAAATTTTGCAATATCATAGTCGTCAATAAGTATTCTTCCCCTTTCCAGTTCTACTATCCGAAATAAAGCATTAAGCATGCTAGATTTTCCTGCCCCAGTCCGTCCAACTATTCCTACCTTCTCGCTTGGAGGTACTGTGAAGGACAATCCATGCAGAACAGGAGGAAGCTCAGGACGATAACGTAGGAAAACATCCTCAAATTTGATAGAGCCTGATGAAGGCCAGCCAGGGGGAGGACGGTTGCTTTCGATAATCAAAGGTGCTTCAGAGGGCAAATCAATATATGTACCCACCCTTTCAACAGCATTTAGACTATTTTCAGCTAGGCTAGCTAGTCTTAGAACAGTAGTCAATAAACCTGTGATATTTAAAGCATAACTGAGAAGCAAACCCATAGTAGAGGCAAATGCTGCCTGGTTTTCTGCCCTTCCATTCTGCATAACTGCAAAGGTTGCTGTAAGCCATATCATGAGGCCACCCAATGTTTCTAATCGGATTGCAAGCCAGCGGTTCCCGCTCATGTTGACGAGGGTGAACCTGATATTGTTATCCATGGACTTCCCATTAATCTTAGCCATCCGATCATAAGCTTTGTAAGCACGGATAGTTGACAGCCCATTCAGTGCTTCTCCAAATTGTGCATAAACTGGAGATCTAGTGATTGAATCCAAACGTTTGACTTCACGAGCAGTGCTCTGCAGAAAAAGGAAACGAAGCAAAAATTGTACTTTTCAGGTGCCCATTACTTTCTGCAATAAAATATTCATCTAGTGTCATCACAGTTTAAGACTATGCATTAAACTAGTAAACGCAACAGTTGGGCAATATGCAAGCAAGTTGCCAACCAGGGATTGAGTGATTGAAGCTTCAGCATAGTTGAACTCTTAAAACATTTTTTTAAAAAAGTCATCAGATACTCCACTAGAGGGAAAAAAATCATGAAATACAATTGCAGGGAAGAAATCTTAGATTGTTGCTGGATTGGAACATTTAATATATCTCAAGCGTGAGTCTTTAAATACAAAAGAAAGACAAGAAAGAAAACAAAAGAACACAATGTGAAGTTCCAGCAATGGTTACATTCTGAAAGACCGGAAGAATGGGAATGAACCTAGAGGATTTTCTGAAAGACCAACCAACACATGTTGAAAGGTCAATCAGATGTTTAACAAAGATCAATCACAGTATCCATAGCTATAAATGAACAAAAAACTTCAGTGAACCAGGGAAAAAAAAAATGAAAGCTCCTACAGTCTAATGACATAGCAGTATGTATGAAATTTTCAAAGACAATTATGGGGAAGCATACAATCAAACAATTATGTTAGCAGTCCGTCCTGAAGTATCTGAACTTAGGCTTGCATTTCTTTCACCCCATTGAGATTCTGGCATGAGAATTACATTCCCATTGATATCTGAAGGTTCCTTTTGAGATATCTTACTAGGGAATATGATTACCTTAGGAAAACCAAACCCTAAAATAAGGGTATTGTGATTAGCTTTGAAACACTTTGTTAATCTCATTCATTAAGATAGAAGAGGTATACATTTGCTTTACTAACCAACATGTGATCATTAACAAACCAAACCTTTAGTAAACAATTAATTGTCAATCATTTCTAAATCCCTAGTCAAATCTTTCCAAATGTGTACATCCAATCACAGAATGGAGATAAAGCAAACAACAATGACAATAAGAGAATGGGGAACCCATTCAATATAGTCTCACTAATGTTAAAGAAATGTAGACAGAATTGACACCACCTTCCAATTCCCAGAAAATTATGTAAACACAAGCATTTTCAAAGATTTGATTAAGAAGGATGCAAATTTGTTCCTCAAAACAGAAAATGAGACATACCTGATAATAAAGATAGGCAGAATAGAACAAGACCAGAAGGGGCATTATGGCCCACAAGGACATGGTGCTGACAATTCCTATCAACACAAAAGTTGAAAGGAGCTGTGACACTTGGCCAAGAAACATATTAACAAATATGGCAACATTTCGATCTATGTCACCAAGATCCTTTGCAAATCTATTGATAATCCTTCCAAGAGGATTGGTGTGGAAAAAGACCATTGGAGCTCTCAATATTGAGTGAAGCATAGCATCATGGAGCCTTCTGGCTGCATACAAACTAGAAATAATCAACCAGTATGAATTTATCAACGCCACCAGCACCTGAATCAAGAAAAGTATTAAATATGAGTGTAAATATATTTAAACTTAATTTCATGTAAATTCCAATGGACGTAAAAGTGCACTGTTCACTTCACCCCTTCTTCAAAGAAAAGTTTGAACTTGGAATTTGATCTCATTTTTTAACATGACACGAGGAGCCAACTAAAAGACCTAAACCAAATGTCAACAAAATAGAAAGATAACCCACAATACCTGCCCAAATGATAGGAGTGCATAAACAAAATTGTAGAAACCCGAACCATATTTCCTTGAGTCACTTTGATCAGTCCAAAGACTCAACCACGTGCTACTTAATACCCGCAAAACTTCTGTTAGGACATAGCACATAAGAAGTATAATAACCACCCATAACCCTCCAAGAGCATTCTTGTACCTGCAATGACAGTGCAATGTACATATTAATATGAGTTGCATAACTTGGGGTTGTTGGACACCACACTTACCAAGCAAGACATTCGTGCATGAAGACTGACTTCTACACTAATTAGAAAATAAGGGGCCCTATCAGTGATGACAATGTTCAGTACCAAATGATGGCAATGAGTCACATCAATTTCAAGCATACTAACATCATATAGTCTAGAACTTGGAATATGTTCACCTACAATGGGGGAGGCAATTATCTAACCTAAAGGTGATTAATAAGAGATTCACAATGGTTCTATATTAATTAAATTTTGGAAAGGCAATAAACAACAACAATTGGATGATAAATTGAGCCCATTTTGATTTTATATCCAATAGGAGGCTTTCAATCAAAATTTGCAATCTCAAAACTGGGGGTGAGGCAGAGTCACACCAGGTACTTACATTTTTCCCACTGAAAGAGGCAGGTGCCATTATACATGTTGGTCTTGCTAGGAAAGTGAAATTGGCAGTTGAACGTTTTGAAAAAGAAAAGACAAAAATAAAGACAGGTACCTCATCAAAACATTCCAACTGACAACTCCAGTTTCCCGTTCTTCCTTCTTGATGAGAACAGATTTTCCTTCTTTTAATTTGTGCTGAGAGCCAGCACTTTTCACCATATTATTTACCAGTCCATTGGCAATAGGTTTTGAGGCACTTTGATCAATATTCTCAGCATCTTGCTTCTCTTCAACGTATTCTTCCACTTTACCAGCATTCTCCATCAATTTCTTAAACATCAGACCACTGCTGGAGAGTTCTTCAAACGTTCCATCTTCTTGGACCACACCATCATGGACCAGAATAATTCTATCAACCTGTGAAAGAAAATGAAGCTGATTGGTGACAAGAATTCTAGTCCTTCCCCTTAATTCTTCCTTGATACATTTCTCGAACACCTGTCAACGAGTCAATTACAAATAGAATCAATGAAAAGTAAACATTTTAGGTTAATTTTTAAGCACGAATATTAAATAAATAAAAAAGTGTAAGGTCATGCCAAACACAAAAAACAATTAATGAAAAATTCACAACAATGGCAGCATCAAAACAATTTGATCTGGCAAATGCTCCTTTGCTGCAGGAAAACCCAGTGGGGAAAAGAGCCTCATTGGATGCGCAATAAATTTGCACCCAATCATACTAGCAACACCAGCAAGGACACCATTGACACTTGCATGTGTAAAATACACATTATAGAGGGTTAGCACAACTTTCGTGGCACTGTGACTGCATGCTTTACAATGACAGCTGCAACTGTTAACATGAGGGAAAAAGCAAACGTAAAGATACTATTAGTTTCAAGATTAAATGTTCACCTGCCGGCCCACGTGAGCATCTAAAGCACTCAAAGGGTCATCAAATATGCAAACATCCGAGTTGGAATAAACAGCCCTAGCCATTGAAACTCTTTGCTTTTGACCACCGCTGATATTTACTCCTCTTTCACCAATCTCAGTAAGATCACCACCCTAATTAAGCATATGTGACAGGATAGAAACATTAGATTTTCAAACTACAACATTAAGATATTACAAGTATCATTTATATCTCATATTATACACCTACAGGTAGTAATTCAAGGTCATGCCACAAAGCAGTCACATCTACTGCTCTCTCATATCTAGCTGGTTCGAAGATGGATCCGAATAATATGTTGTCACGTACCTGAAAGTAATTTTTTTTAGCTTTGCACAGTAAATGACATAAGAACAAAAGATTAACTGTACCTAACTTCTAATCTACAGCAGATATATATGTATTTATTTATTTAACTGCAGCATGCTAACTAACTGATGTATCCATCAAATTTCATATTACAAAAGGAGAAAATGGTTTCTATCACATACCTCGCTATGCATCTAAAGACAAGACATCAAACAGACAGCAATAAAGTAATTAGTCTGTGGATATGCAATTTAACAAAGGATATAGGCAGTGAACTTACAGTTGCATTGAAAATCCAAGAAATTTGGGGAACATAAGCAACTGTTCCTCTAATGGTTACGCTTGTATCTGATGATGATGGAGGAAGCTCTCCCAGCATTGCAGATATCAGTGATGTTTTTCCTTCTCCAGTACTGCCAACTATGGCCACTAAGCTGCCAACTGGAATATCTAAATTGATATTAGAGAGTGTGGGCTTCTCTGCCTGCACCAGAAAACAACAAGTCTAGTGCTTCATTTTCAAACTAATTCCGGTTTTTTCTGAATCATCCAATCAATATATACAAGTAAGGGAACAAATAAACAAGACAGAAAACAAGAAGAGTTCCCCCAAAGCATAGACTTTTCCTTTGATCATCTGACAATGGGATCCTTCTAAAAGCTCTAAAAGTTTAATATTTTATTGCTGCAACTGAAAATCTAGGGTCATATCCATTTACTAGCAGAAAATAACCACCGGGAGTAATTTATGGGCTCTTGCATGCCATTTCAAACAGTTTATGCGCATATGAAAGAGTTGTAGAATTTATAATGAATTCTGTAAATCTTTTTTCTTTATGTCCAGAGAGGTATTGATACATCATTCTCTAAAATTTCAACGAGGATCCTTGATTAAACAAACAGAAAAATTTATCAGTCAACTACTGCCCATCAAGACCAACATTGCTAAGCAAGATGTTATTTTAGCTCAAATAATAGGTCCACAGTTGAAAGACGTATTTCTTCGTATTTTTCATTTACACAATGTAAATACTTTATACAAGTGCTTCTACGAGTATTCCAAAAAATATAATTAAGATCATGAGAACATCTCCATGATCTCCTGTGAACCAAGAAAGAGGAAGAGGGATATCACATGATCTTACACAATCTTACTATTGAGAATACATTGCATAATCTAGTTCATAATCAACAAGAGATACTTAGGATAATCAAAAGATTATCTCCAATATCATGGAGAATATTGGAAAATATCATAGAGATTATTCTCTGGAATAATCAAGAGATTATTCGAGATTAAGATATCCAAGAGGATATCCGAGATTATCTCAACAATAACACACTGGACAAACTTGGAAAGAGCATTTCGCATAAATGCTAAAGAATATTGCCAGAAGCTACTTGGAAATCAAAGCAGAGAAGTAGCTGCAACAAGGATATTGCCAACTGGAGGCATAATACATAAATGGATTGCTAATATTTTCCTTAGTAGCAGGAAAACCTCAAAGGGACTGCTGAATATAAAGTTCCGCAAATAGTATTAAAATGACAAGATACTTGTGAGTAAAGGAACACTTAACATCTTATAAAGAGAAAATTGCCAAATGATGCAAAGCTAATCTACATATTAGATGCACGCTAGATATGCTTTCAGAATTACTTGAATTCTATTAAAGATACATTACAAGACACGGTAGAGAGGAACTGATGAAATTCAACCGTCAGCAACATATGAAGCAACAACCATGGTCAAAAACCAACTACATATAGTTGCTTTGACCAGATCCTTCCTTTGACTGGAAATCTGAAGGTTGTTAACCAAAAGAAGTGTTTTTTTTTATGATCAGTTAAGTTCAATACACGTACAACCTGTGTGACACATCACATGCAGAAAAGACATGAAAAAAGGAAAAAATTGCGTAAGTAAGATGGGTAAACCTTTGGATCCCATGAAAAGTTTCCATTTTTGATTGAGATAGCAGATAATCCTGGTTCAAGAGGGGGGTTTGGCAAAAGAATTCTCTCCTCAGCTAGCAATAGTTCCTCCAAACGTTTTAAGGATACATTTGCATTTACAACCTGTATAGCAACATCATCAGTACTAAGCACTTTCACTTTCAGTATGCAACAAATCTCAACTTAAATTACTACTATATGAACTGTATATCAGTCAGAATCAGAATCGAAATGAAGCATAGAACACCAAACTAAGCAAAGCAACAAAGGGGTGAATCTGTGCTGGAAAAAGAGAACCACAAGAGATATTTCCAAATATCTCTTACCAACGTATAGGATTCCTTAGACCCCATTTGTTTTGCAGAGAATAACTTCCTAAAAAATGTTTTCTGCATTTTTTGATGTTTGGCACAATAGAAGAAACTAAGTCAATACAAAATATTTTCCTCATCAAGGGAACTAAGCCTGAATTCAGGAAAAAGCCATTTTTTGAAAACCATCCACTAGCCACCATTGACCACTAACACTAATTAATGAAAATCTCACAAACATAAAATGTCACAATTGATTGATAATGCAACCGGCCACCACCGTCGATTGCCTGGTCGATGAGGCCATTGAGTGCCACAACTAGTTGCTCACCTACTGATGATGACACTATCATAATCCCAATCAATTTATGGTCGATCAGTGAGCATTGCTGGCCAATGATGCAATCACCACCACCTTGTTGGTCACAAGTTAATAGCCAATTGGAGATGCCATTACCACTAGTCATCTGTCTTTGATCCCACCGACTGCCATTATTGGTTATCAGATGGATAGCAATGCCACCACCCACACCATCATTGATTGCCGGTTATTCTCTAATCAAAGATGTCATCACCTAAGAAACACGAACACTGTTCTAAGGCTAAAGTGTCAGTGTTTGACATATATCAGACACCAATTCTCTTCTGAAACATCCTATGTCTAAATTTTTTAAAAATGTTTTAGGATTCCAACGCAATCGGACAAGTTTTGAACACACATGGGGCATGTTTGGATACGTTTTGGATATAAAAGGGATACGTTTTGGACATATTTTTGTTCAAAATTTTTGCTTATATTTTGTATCTTTTATCAATTATAAAGTATAAAGTGATAAAATTAAAAAATATATTTT